>CABEEJ010001596.1:27947-46750 GCA_901482245.1 Timema douglasi
TATATATATATATATATATATATATATATATATATATATATATATATATATATATACACTTTACAGTGATGACTATCTTATGTCATTAGTGATAATCAGGGCCCGGATTTTGAGTACCTAAAAATATTTTTAAAAATTACCTATAAAATAACCTAACTTATTATTTTCAAAAACTGACCTAAAAATATGAACAAAAATTCGTAGCTAATAAATGCACATAACTAGATCAAACAAGCACTTTACAAATATAAAATGCAATAAAAAGCCTTTAATAACTAAACTCTTACATTCTACTAAATATAATATTTATTTACAAATATCTGCTTCAGTAGTGATAGTCACCCCCTTCCAACACAACCCTCTCCAGCTTAGTTGCAGTGTCTCAACAGGAATGTGTATTTTACAAGCAAAGAAAAGAGGATACAAAGTTCGTTACCTAAATTATCTTCTCATTTCGACAAATATGGATTGAAACAATCATTTATGTTTTAGTATATATATATCGATAGTATTTAAAAATATACTTATAGGGCCTACATCATGAATCTCTTGAATATACTCAAAAATGCTTAGAAATGATTCTAAAATCCCTTAAAATGCTTATAAATTACACAAAAAATTATGCAAACCAATAAAATATTCCCTTGAATTCAAAAATGATATAAAATGACCTATATTATTATTATTAGCACCGCGTCTTACTACCCGTTCGGGTTATACGTACTTACGCTAATGTGTAATGGTAGGGTGATTGTGAGAATGTCTTGTCAGAGGTGAAGGAAGGGTTTGGTAATCAGATAAATCTGTGCCGGGACCGAGGATTGAACCCCGGCCGCCAGCATAGTAGTCTGACACCTTACCCCTAGACCGTCAGGTCACCAAAAATGACCTATAAAATATACATTTATACAACAAGGGGATCATGAGCGGAGTTTATATACTTATGAGCATTGATTGTGACGAACCAGAAAAAAGATAGCATGTCATCAAAATACGGACCCTGGTAATAGTAATTAAAGTCCGATCTTGAAATAATAATAAAAAAAGTAAAATGTTATCAATGTTGAACATCAAAATAATTTGTATTATTTTAAATATTTATTTCTGCTAAAATTCTACTATAGTTTACCATGATACTTTTTTATGCTATGCGCCTAAAGTAATCAAATTCAAAAACACAGAACAGTTTTAGGCACAACCTAGCATCGATCAAGTGCCCTTCAAAATATTTTTTTTATAACTTTTGACAATGAGAAACACGCCTCCATTACCACTGTTAAAATCATAATACCATACATTTTATATTAACATTATTTTATACTAAAATTCTCAAAGTCTTCATATATGCGTTTAAAAAAAATTACTATGACTCTTAATAATATCATGCCAACCATTCACAGAAAAATATATAATTTTAAATGGATTAGAAACATTCTTACAAAATATTAAAATAAGATATTGGTTGTCTTTTAGTAAACCTTTGACTCCTTGAATGTTTATTAAAATAAGAGCATTTTTTTAGACTGTCCGCTTTTAAAATCTACCCACTATTTTAGAGCAATAATCTTTTATCATGTGATAAACATACAGTATGTAAACTGTGATTTTAATCCCCCCTCCTTCCTTATACTCCCCCCTTAACACTCCTATCAACTTGACCAGATTCCTCCTTCCCCTTTAATTCCAACTGACTGATTGACCATTTTGTTTGCCTCAGATTTCTATCTTTATTAACTTGTTAAAAGTGACGTCATATTTAATTTTTCTCTCTTTTTTTTTCTTTCGCTCTCTTAGCCCCCCCTTTCCATGGTTTAACCTCACTGAATCTCTCGTGTGTTTTTTTTCCCATTCCCTTTTCTTCTAACAGGCTCGTTTATCTGATCTCTGTGCCTCCATTCATTATCAACCTTTCTGTTCCCTCTCCACCAATTTTGTCCCACCCTTTCCAACCAACGAGTTTATATGTATTTACAGTTTTATCACTTTATTCCTGGAATGGTTGTAGCACTGTTTATGTTTTTGTGGCGAGTCGGTTAAAAAAAAAAAGGATACGGGGAAGACAATATTGTATTGAGGAGAAAAACGTGTTAAAGTTGAAGTTTTGGTCAGTCTAGGTTTGATTCTCTTTTAAACCAATATCTTTCTTTTAGTGATTTTTCACTACCAATGCTTATTTCGAAATGTAAGTTCAAAATGCAATTCTATTTGTACTGCAACATCGGATTATATCTATCAATTAAGTTCAGGAGCTAAAAGGGGTCAGGCCAAATTTTCTATTTTCTACTTTTTGCGTACCATTTTTATTAATATTAATAATATTAATATTTTATTGAAATATTTATAATTTAAATATTAATATTAGTACTATAAATATTTAATTGTGTACACATCTTATGAATGTCTAGTTATATTTAATTTCAGACCCATACATTAATCAATTTACCAACAAGGGGATTATAATGATTTGAAATCATTGAATCACTATTTATAACCTATAATTATACATTTGTTAAAATTGTGCAGTAAAATTTTGATGGTCGAATGACCTTAAGTGAGATGGAAGGGAATACTAGATACAAGTCAGCATTTTTGCTGTTTTTATATTTAAAAAAAAATACTTTTTTGACACGATTAGTAAAATATTGCTTCAGGAAAACATTTAGTTTAATTTTCTACGCATAGTGATCTAAAATTTTCTTAGTATTAATTTTTATGAGCATAGATGCATTATAACATAAACATTAAAAAAAAGACTAATTCTGTGATGCCCATGAAATTAATATGAATAGAAAATTGAACTAAATTATTGGAGCGATATTTTAATATTTTAGCCGAAAAATATTTTTTTATTAAAATTTATAAAAAAACCTAACTTAACGCTTTTCATCCCACCTCAATGGCAAGTATTTAAAAATATATTTTCTGTTTGCTTTTAAAAAAAATTTATATTCGACGTGAACTTTCTAAACACACATAATAAGGTTTATATTAGGGGTTTCCAACTTAAAAGAACCCGAGGGCCACAATTTAATACATAAGTCTAGTGGTGGGCCACATCATAATCGTCTAAAGGGTTGGAGAAAATAGCGCTCACATGGACACACAAGTTTGGATCAAATTAAAGCAGAATTAAGTTGGTTACTGAATTAACATCAGTTGATCTTTCGTGGATTATTCCTACTCAAGTAAAAACATTAAGTTTTGCAGCTAGAATCCTAAATTTCTCTACAGTAGATTACTTTTCCATCAAAATTCGCGGGCTGCAAAAAGGCATTGCGGTTGGCATGTGGCCCGTGGGCTGCGAGCTGGAAACCCCTGGTCTAGATCTATCAACACACGACTAACAATTAACAACCTATAAGTGTTTGTCAAAGCTTTGGTGATGGAGGGCAAGCAAATGGAATTTATGTGCACTGATGCAGTGAGTGTCTTAACAATAATTTAAATAATGTTATTATATAAATTCATTTTGATAAAATTGAGGTCAGATTATGGGGGACGCGAGAGTGGTAAGTTTTTTTTTCTCCAATTTTCGTATTAAAATATTTTTTGAACAAAATAAATCAAATATTGCTCCATTAGAGTTTAAATTTCTTCACGTGGCGATATCAACAGTTGCTGAATAGCTGTCATGGGCATAACGTTTTTTAAAGTTTTTTTTAAGCACTACTTCTATATACCTATTTGTATTATAAGCTCATGGTGGTATTAAATAAAAAGAAAAAAAAATCATTATATTCAAGGACACCTTCGACAAATATTCAAGTACTGTTGAGATCACCATGTGAAGAAACTTAAGCTTTATGTTTCTACTAAGGAAATATTTGATTTATTTTGGCCAAAAAAGATGTTTTAATATAAAAACTAAAAAAAACATTAAGCTAAAACAAGCTGCAGAAAAAAAAGAAGTAAAAATGCAAAAAGCAAATGAACTGTTAATTTTATTACAAATTTTAAACACAAAAATAAAACAAAATCTATATTGAAGAAACCAAAACAAAAGTTTCGCTGTGTTGTTCAACTAATTAAAATTTACTGACCGTCAGAAATCTTCAAGTTCGGTAGTTGTCATCTTTAATTATTTAATTTATTAATATTCCGATGGCTATGTTACACAGCAAAGTTATTAACGCTGAGATTTCATCAAGTGAAGAATTCAATCAATTAATTCATATCTTTTTTTAAATTACGAGCTGTTCTTAGAATTACATGGAGACCTGTCCATAAAATATACACATCTATTATTAGTTTAATTAGAATTCGATTTTGTATCCATTCTCAGCGGCTCGTAAAAAATAAAGTGGCAATATTAGGCCTACACAGAACAGCTAGTAAGGACATGGCATTTTAATTTATTTACTACCACATCTATTTTTTAACGACATAATGGGCTAATAAACATTAATTACGGCAATAACTATCACTTTATTGATGGTTCCACTTAATTAAGATATTTTGTAGTCAGACTTGCAAAAAAATATATAATAATTTCGTTATAGTATGGCAATTATCGTAGACTAGACACATACAATTCCCCTCTACCACAACCCCACCCCCTCTTTGTTCGTTCCCATTTCTGAATTGTTAGAATGTCAGTCCAACTTAAGGTGTCAAAACACCCTGATTTGATATTGTTTTCTCTCTAAACTGGTAAGCCTACGTTCAACACCAAAACTAGTAAAATGGGGTGGAATAGAACGCAAGTTAAGGGCAGTGTTTTTGAAGTTTTTATGGTAACACTTATTTTGGCTAGAATAAATTTAATATTTCTCAAGTAGAAACATAGAATATAATTTTCTTCAAATGTTGATATCAACAGTTGTTGAATGGCTGTCATGATCATATCAACATTAGATGACGAACTTTTTAAATTAATAGAAAATGTTGTCATTAAATTACAAGACACCCTTGACAGATATACAACTGTTGTTATCACCATGGGAACAAAATTAAATTCTATATTTCCCCTAGAGCAGTATTTTATTTCTTTAGACCAAAAAAAGTTTTGATATAGAGTTTAAAAAAATACTGGCCTTCTCTTGCAACACCTTGCAACTCATCTTAACTATTAAATCTAATACTCATATTCACATACAAGTCGACTATTGCCGAGTTAACGACCAACTATCATGGGAATTCGTGCTTAATATGTTATTATCACAGGTACTATTATTATTATAATATTATCACCACGTCTTACTACCCGTTTCGGTTATACGCACTTAAGCTAACGTGTAATGGTAGATTGTGATTGTGAGATGAAATGGAGGACCTACAGTTTAACGTGGGATCCAAACCACGTTGGAGGCCTGGCATTCCACACATTCACAATTTATGATTAATACACGCCTTGTCAGAGGTGAAGGAAGGGTTTGGCAATCAGATAAATCTGTGCCGGGACCGAGGACATAACCCCGGACCCCCAGCACAGGAGTCTGACACCTTACCCCTAGACTGCTAGGTCATCTACCACAGTTACTAGTTTACGTACAGACACATGCCCATAAGAGATACAAATAGTATAACATTGTTCAATCCTCGGTCCCGGCACAGATTTATCTAATTACCAAACCCTTCCTTCACCTCTGACAAGACATCTTGTGAATGTGGGGAATGCCAGGCCCCCACCATGGTTCGGATTCCACGTTAAACTGTAGGTCCTCCATTTCATCTCACAATCATCCTACCATTACACATTAGCGTAAGTGAGTAGAACCCGAACGGGTAGTAATACGCGGTGCTAATAATAGTAATAGTATAAAATTATTATTATTACTATACAATAGGTACTTAACGTGATCGTTCTGAACTGACTTATTATATCAGCACATGGATTATAAATTACCTTCTACAAGAAACAGTCACAACACCCAGCCCTCCGGTTATTAATTGATCACTGTGAAAGGGAAAATTCACATTTCACTAATGATACATTTTTCGGCCAGACTGGGAAACGAATCCAGGCAAGCTACTGACTGATCCAAGGTGTCGGACTCTTACAGTAGTAGATTGAATATTGATTTCCCCATTTTTCAATCAAAAATATCTTTGTATTGAAAATGAGTTTAAGAGAAGGGTTTTTTAGTTAAGTGTAATTTTTTTAATAACTCAAACTGTTACAGAATAAGCATTAGACTTGTACATAATCAAAGTATTTCCTGAAATGAATATTATTTTTGTTGCTTGAATTAACTACTACCAAAACAAGGACGAAAATCTACCACCGTGAATGTACCTAACCTATATTTGAACCTCTACTCCTTTGTAAAAGGAAAATTTTATATATTGAAAGCCTAACGCCTATTCTACGTGACCATTGGTGCGGCTAAATTAGGGAGAGCATATCGAATAGAATCGAGGCTATATTTGTAAATTAAACAAATTGTCATCATATACATAGCCAATATACATTTGACACACTAATACAACTAATTAAATAGCCAGCATCGGTGGTCACGTGGTCTAACGCACCACTTTCCCTTTAGACCGGAGTGACGATGACGGGTAGGGTGTACCGAGGGTAATTTTTCCAAAATAATTTTCCATTCTCCATCCACGAAAATGTGCGAGTACACTTCCTATTAGTATAGCCTTCTTAAAACCCTTATCGAAATTAGTATTTTTTAATCTATTTATCCAAAATATTTAACGTACACTCTCTGAACTGACTGATTATATCGGCCCACGATAATTTCTATGAGGTAGCTCGAAAGAGATTACCAATTTTGCCGGAAAAGGTATTTTCACGTACTTCCCAGGGTTCTTTTACATGCCTCAATTGACAGGGGACTGACGGCTTTACTTCTCCTCCGAAGGAAGTTGTGCTAAATATTTTTATATCTCGATAAAAGGCCGTCGACCCCAGCTGGGAGTGAATTCACGATCATCGAGTCCTGAGGCAAGTAATTTGCCCCAAGAACAGCAAGGTCAACACTAATTAGTACATAAGCATATAACACGAACGGGTAGTAAGACATGGTGCAAAAAATAGAGTTTATAAAAAGCACGTGTAATGGTCATTGTCTCAGCGTTTGTCATAAAGCCCTGCCAAAATTAATATATTTTGTAATTTTTTGTGCAAATCCACTCTTCAATATTTGTTACTTTCTCGCTATCTTACAGAGAAAGTATTGTGATTGTAAAAAAAAAATCTAACTCGAGATTTTGATGAATTTCGACGTTTCATGACCCCCGAATCTGAAAAAATTGTTTTGGAGTTTTCGTTTGTCTGTCTGTACTTCCGACTAGAGCCTAAACTATTTTACCGATCGGGCTAAAACTCGGTACTTAAGGTTTTCATAGGGTTGCCCCGAGGTTTTTTTTGGAATTGAATATCTAATCCTAAAATTATGGGTAGTTTACTGAAGGGTAAACAGAGAATAAGTCGATTTTCTCAAAATTGGTTCTAACGATTTTGATTACATTTCATTTCAAAAAATTTATAAATATTCCAAATAAAATGGCTACTCTCAATATTTCGGCAAAATGATTTTAAGGGATCCGGTTTGATGCGTAAACTTTCATTTTTATCATGCAAGGGTAAGAGTATTCAATAAGCCTAATGTAATTACGTGTTTCTCTCTCTATTGGAAAAGATCCAGACCAAACACTTTCATCCTCCTCATATAGTGTTCAATATCGATGAGACAGGTTTGACAACAGTGCAGTAAAAATCTTCCAAGGTCTTTGCTTCAAGAGGAAGGTGTCAAGTTGGATCTTTGACCTCAGCCGAAAGAGGAGTTTTGTCTACATTTGTTATATGTATATCAGCAGGCGGAAATTTTTTTCCGCCATTGGCGATCTTCCCAAGACAAAGGATGAGGTTAGAGTTACAGGACGGTGCTCCCCCTGGAACGGTGTTTTTTTGTCATTATTCTGGATGGATGCAAACGGAGATATTTACTGAATGGTTTAAGCAATTCTTGGCTCATGCTAAACCCACTGTTGAAGATCCGGTTCTGTTATTGCTGGATGGCCATAAAACACATACAAATAACTTGGACTTCATTGACATGACTAGGGAAAGTCACACAGCAGGAGTTTGCCTGCCTCCACACTGCAGTCACAATCTCCAACCTTTGGATGTTTGTTACCTTTAATGGATCACTCAACACCTATTTTGTTCAAGCAATAGAGAAGTTTTTGAGAAATAACCCTGAGAGTAGTGACACAGTATCAAATCTGTCGATTATTTGGCGAAGCATATCTTCGTGCAGCAACTACGCCTATACCAATCAACTGCTTCAGACGTTGTTGTCTCGTGCCATTAGATCCTAATATTTTTAATGATGATGATTTTGTTCCCGCAGAAACAACTGAAGATATATTTGATTTTGAACTTGCAAATCAGTCCTTATAACCACATTATGAAATTCAGGATGTAGTACAACAACAAATGTCAGAAATAGAGACTGAAGAAACCCAACAGGACGATAAAACAAACGAAAACAACGTGGCTTTAACAAGCACTCGCTCCTCTACTGGAAGCAAGGTGACAACCACTCCCGTTCCTTCGACAAGCACTCCCTCCACCACTGGAAGCAATGTGACAACCACTCCCGTTCCTTCGACAAGCACTCCCTCCACCACTGGAAGCAATGTGACAACCACTCCCGTTCCTTTAACAAGCACTCCCTCCACCACTGGAAGCAATGTGACAACCACTCCCGTTCCTTTAACAAGCACTCGCTCCTCTACTGGAAGCAAGGTGACAACCACTCCCGTTCCTTCGACAAGCACTCCCTCCACCACTGGAAGCAATGTGACAACCACTCCCGTTCCTTTAACAAGCACTCCCTCCACCACTGGAAGCAATGTGACAACCACTCCCGTTCCTTTAACAAGCACTCGCTCCTCTACTGGAAGCAAGGTGACAACCACTCCCGTTCCTTCGACAAGCACTCCCTCCACCACTGGAAGCAATGTGACAACCACTCCCGTTCCTTTAACAAGCACTCCCTCCACCACTGGAAGCAATGTGACAACCACTCCCGTTCCTTTAACAAGCACTCGCTCCTCTACTGGAAGCAAGGTGACAACCACTCCCGTTCCTTCGACAAGCACTCCCTCCACCACTGGAAGCAATGTGACAACCACTCCCGTTCCTTCAACAAGCACTCCCTCCACCACTGGAAGCAATGTGACAACCACTCCCGTTCCTTCAACAAGCACTCCCTCCACCACTGGAAGCAATGTGACAACCACTCCCGTTCCTTCAACAAGCACTCCCTCCACCACTGGAAGCAATGTGACAACCACTCCCGTTCCTTCAACAAGCACTCCCTCCACCACTGGAAGCAATGTGACAACCACTCCCGTTCCTTCAACAAGCACTCCCTCCACCACTGGAAGCAATGTGACAACCACTCCCGTTCCTTCAACAAGCACTCCCTCCACCACTGGAAGCAATGTGACAACCACTCCCGTTCCTTCAACAAGCACTCCCTCCACCACTGGAAGCAATGTGACAACCACTCCCGTTCCTTCAACAAGCACTCCCTCCACCACTGGAAGCAATGTGACAACCACCCTCGTTCCTTCAACAAGCACTCCCTCCACCACTGGAAGCAATGTGACAACCGCTCCCGTTCCTTCAACAAGCACTCCCTCCACCACTGGAAGCAATGTGACAACCACTCCCGTTCCTTCAACAAGCACTCCCTCCACCACTGGAAGCAATGTGACAACCACTCCCGTTCCTTCAACAAGCACTCCCTCCACCACTGGAAGCAATGTGACAACCACTCCCGTTCCTTCAACAAGCACTCCCTCCACCACTGGAAGCAATGTGACAACCACTCCCGTTCCTTCAACAAGCACTCCCTCCACCACTGGAAGCAATGTGACAACCACTCCCGTTCCTTCAACAAGCACTCCCTCCACCACTGGAAGCAATGTGACAACCACTCCCGTTCCTTCAACAAGCACTCCCTCCACCACTGGAAGCAATGTGACAACCACCCTCGTTCCTTCAACAAGCACTCCCTCCACCACTGGAAGCAATGTGACAACCGCTCCCGTTCCTTCAACAAGCACTCCCTCCACCACTGGAAGCAATGTGACAACCACTCCCGTTCCTTCAACAAGCACTCCCTCCACCACTGGAAGCAATGTGACAACCACTCCCGTTCCTTCAACAAGCACTCCCTCCACCACTGGAAGCAATGTGACAACCACTCCCGTTCCTTCAACAAGCACTCCCTCCACCACTGGAAGCAATGTGACAACCACTCCCGTTCCTTCAACAAGCGCTCCCCCCACCACTGGAAGCAAGGTGACAACCACTCCCGTTCCTTCAACAAGCGCTCCCTCCACCACTGAAAGATAGGTGACAACCACTCCCGTTCCTTCAACAAGCGCTCCCCCCACCACTGAAAGATAGGTGACAACCACTCCCGTTCCTTCAACAAGCGCTCTCTCCACCACTGGAAGTAAGGTGACAACCACTCCCGTTCCTTCAACAAGAGCTCTCTCCACCACTGGAAGCAAGGTGACAACCGCTCCCGTTCCTTCAACAAGCACTCCCTCCACCACTGTAAGAAAGGTGACAACCACTCCCGTTCCTTCAACAAGAGCTCCCTCCACCACTGGAAGCAATGTGACAACCGCTGATACCCCTGCTAAAAGCAATATAGAACCAGTGCCTGGAACATCTTTTGATGTAAGACCTACAGATATTATGCCAATACCACTCGCATATCGTGAAGCACGAAGGACAGATCGGAAGAAGCAGTGCTGATATCAAGTCCCTATAAAACTGAATTGGAATATGTAAACGAAGAAAAGAAGAAGAAAATAAGCTTCCACAAAAGGAACAGTTGACTCCAAGCTTCTCCCCTCCCCTCTACCCAAAAAAGTATCCAAAGTAAGCAAAATTGTATTTTACTACACATTTTTTTAATTCCAAACCATTTTATTTATTTAAAAAAATATTTTCGTTAAGGTGGCCACTTTGTCCACCTCTCCCCTAAGTGTATAACCTGAATGGGTAGTAAGACACGGTGCTAAAAAAAGATCCATACATCTGTTGACTTGTTTCACTCTTACTCTGACTCCGTTTTCCTCCCGACCCCCTCATAGGGCAGCAATCCATCCAAGGCACATAATTAGCGGCTATTAACCGAGTCGAGCATTACCAGCTCTGGCACGGCGGGACAAGGGCAGGAGGGTGAAGGGGGTGGGGGGAGGGGGACGGGTCCTCTGATAATTAGTTGCCAGAGTTAGCCGTGACATACACCCTCACCCCCTCACCACTCCTTCCTTGCTCTAGTTCTGACAGTTTTTAGGAGGATGGTGGGGGGAGATTTTTGTTTGGTTTAGGTTGGGTAGGAGCGAATGGACCCAGAAGATGAAAAGTTTCATGTCTGCCACTCCCTTTCCTTGTCGAATTGGATATAGTTTCCAGGTTTACAACCGGACATATCACCTGTGTTTATTTACCTAATTAAACTGAACTAGAGTATATCTTATCTGTGTTCTAATTGGAACACAAGACCAGGCAGTGAGAATCAGTGTTACTTTTCCTTTACGCTCTAGAGCTTTCTTTTAGCGTCTAAGGTATATATAATAGAAGAAGCCATCCATAATAACAGGCTACTTACTAATTTATGTTTTCCACACCTTGTCACATTGTCCGTCCGGATTTCACGCTATTTTAGTTACAGTCCAATTCAGATAAGTATACACGTTTTAAAAATTAGACTACTTAAATTTTTTAAGCACCGTGTCTTACTACCCGTACGGGCTATACACTTATGTACTAATTACGCTAGTGGTTTAAGGGATTAGGAAGGTTATATTTAGAAGAAGTGTACTTGAATTTGAGTGGAAACCCATTTAGAAAAAAACCCACCATCATTACATCCGACGGAGATTCGGACCTCGGAGGAAGCATTTTAGAGGTAATGTACCCACATTTGTGTAGAGAGAGCATGGGAAGCTATTTATAAAAAAAACACCCTTAGTACAGTTGACCAGAATTAAAACCCTGCTATCACCAGCATCAGTAGGCCAGTCTAGCACTAGAGTGATGACTTAGGCCATTCGGTCACTGAATCGAGTATATTAACAAGTTACTGAGGAAATAATGTCCATATTTTCATACGTTAAGCCTTGTGATCAGCATATTTCGCTTTAAAAAAAAAATATATATATATATTATCAATACCAACAAAATGTACCAATAAAATAGTAAAATGTAAATTTTAGCAGATTTTTTTTTAAAGAACTTTAACAATTAAAATGGTATTGTATATTTTAAAATCTCCCAAAGCTCTGTTTAAAAATATATATATATATATATATATATTTGCCTTAAGCTCAAGAAATAATGATTTTATAAAATATTCTTTGAAATTAAAGTTATTTATTTGTAAGAGTCCTACAAATTATTCAATGATGAGTTATTTATTATCTCAAAGAGTTGCAGAGATGACGTTCAAAATTGTAAATTTACTCTCATGTAAAGTGCCCTCAAAGTCATCTCACAGAAAAACGAAATGTACCATTTTGTTTATAATGTTAAACACTGTCTGGATTTTTTTTAAAACCAAAATTGTTAGAGCCAATGTTAAGAGAATCCGTTTGATCTCTTTTCGTCCATAAGTAAACTATTCTTAATTTTAGAGTTAGATAACTGATTCTTCTGGGGAATCCTTTATAAATATTGTGCGTCTGGGCTAAATTACTCTTAGCCCAGTTTGTGGAAATATTAGCCAGTACTAATGTACCGTTGCCAAGAGGACGCCCGAATGTACTGATCGCATATCCTTTCCGTGGAGGCTGTTTCCATGTCCCGATGAGATGAGGTGATGGTGATAGTGAGTGTGAGGGTGTGAAACCAGTGTAAACCCTTAAACCTAATTTAAGCCTAATTAACCAAACAACCTTGGTGACGGTTAGGGTATTTTCCTTTAAGGGAAAAATACCGAAGGTTTCATCTAGGAATCGAACCCGGGACCTCTATGCTCATAGCCAGGTGCACTGACCACCCCACCACAGGGCCGGTTCGAGGAACCTTATTAAAACCAAAGATACCAAATTTTAGTCTGATCGTTAAAATGGTTTCAGCTTTATTCTCAGTAACAGACAGGTGGCATTGAATAAAATACTTTTTCGGGTTAAGGGAGTTATAAAATGTCGACATCGATCCACATCTTAAGCGGCTTGTTTTTACTATCACAGTACTTTCTCTTTTCGAGAGGGGCTGTGAGAAATTAAAAAGAGAAGCAAATTTAATTGAGAGGGTATGGTTACGTTACAATGAGGGAAAAGCGGTGGATCTAGAGAAATAGGGAGAGAAATAAATAGAGATTACATTCAAAAATTAACTTGTCCCCTAACAGTTAAGGAACCAACCTTCCCCTAATGCTAGCCGGTGACAAAGAAATGTCTTTCAGTAGAGAGGTATCATACCATCACAAATTCTGTATTTAAAAAAAAAAGAATCATGAGATATATTGTTATAGTTTCTCAAAAGAATGCTGAGTGCGCTAGAATAGCCGAGCAGAAATTCATAAACGCCAGAAATCAAGAGAGCTTATAACGTTTCTGGGTGGAGATGTCCGGTACTACGAGAATCAACAGCGGAAGAGGAAAATACAAATTATAATACAACTTTGACCCCATATTAAATTATATTCTTCGATTAAGAAAGATCCATTCTACGCTCCTTATATCAGTTGTCTTTCATTTCCCTGGCATTTAGATGACCAAACAAAATATGTGGATATTTGACCATTCTCCAGTGGAAAACTCATACTTTTAGAATATTATTACCCGCCTCGGTGGCGTAGTTGGCTAACGCGCTAGTCGTGTTGAGCTCGACTGTTGAGGACCGAGAGATCGAGATTAAAATCTCGGTTGGGTGAACTGGGGGGTACCCTAAATGGTTTTCCACTCTCCCTCCACGCAAATGTGGGTTCACTTCCTCTAATTCAACCTTTTCAATTCTCAATCCATTAGCATAATTAGTAGTTAAAGCGTATAACCCGAACGGTTAGTGAGACGCTGTGCTAAATAATAATAGATTATTATTATTATTATTATTATTAGGTATTCTGTCTTACGACAGATCCATTATTTTTCTCAATGTACTTAGTCCGCCAATGAGCTCTGTCTTCTGCCTCTTCCTTCAGCTCCCAGGATTTTGTTGTTTCCTTTAAGTCATCCAGTATTTGAATCCTCCTCTTTCCTAAGCACCTTTACCCGCAACCTTTCCTTCTTTGACGTCGTGCAGAAGACAATGTCTGATAAAGTTTGCTTTGCACCGAAGGAAATGTTGACAAGTAACGCATAGGATCATAGGAAATATTTTTTTATTCGTTCTAGTAAATACTAGCTTAAGTACTGTTAAAGTTATCGTCAATATTTATCCTAAGCACAACATAATTATGATTGGCAATATCTCAGTTACATAGGCAGCCCCCTTAAGGTTTTCGAATACTTGATGGAAGGTACTGTATTTTCACAATGCACTTTTTCGTATGGTAATGTCAGTTATGAATCACCTAAACCCTTAAAACAACCCTTAATTTTCCTAAAATGTTTTATTGTTCTTCGACCGAAAATTAGTTTATTTTGTTGGACGAAGAAGATAACTATATTTATAACCATTTACTTTTATCTCGGAGCTGAGACATTTCTCGTGAAACGTTCTTGAGATAATTTCACATTTACATTATTTTATTATTTGTAAATTATGAACTTAAGCTGTGAGGTTTTTAATTCTATAGGGGCATGGTGGTTCCGTTCACCTCTATTTTAACCTGAATAGATAACCCATCTTACAGTATTTAAGAATTACGATATAATTGAAAAATAATTATTTTAAAACTACTAGACTTATCTAAATATAGTTGTTGCCAAATAAAGAGTGCATAATATCACTCTTCGATATATTTTATGCTTAGAGTGTAATCTTGTAGCTAATATACCCTGTTAGTAAGTTGAATTAGAAATAATAATAAGACGACTGAAAACTTATTTTGAAATCTAAATTCCAACTAAACAAAATGTTAAGGTCTGTATATAATTATACATTCCTAATAATCTTTTTATCAGCATTGGTGTCATTGAAAAACATAGTAAAAACTTATCAACAACACCTAAATAATTTTTGGTGGCGTTGTTTTCCTTTAAACAATACTTTTATTGATATACGGGGTTGTTCAGCCAAGACTCGCACGTCAAAATGACGACTTTTTTTTTTTGTATTTTACCGAACTGACCTGCCTTAATTTAT
The DNA here is from genome assembly GCA_901482245.1 of Timema douglasi. Lineage (NCBI taxonomy): Eukaryota > Metazoa > Arthropoda > Insecta > Phasmatodea > Timematidae > Timema > Timema douglasi. The sequence continues at coordinate 43,189 of CABEEJ010001596.1, forward strand.
TTTAAAACTTTCATCTGACCTCTTCTTTGGCTGGGGCAGACGTTTAAAATATTTTTTTGTTTGTTAAAGGCGTAGGAGGAAGAAAGGGTGAGGGGGCCATGCGAGGAATGGGCGAATACCCCAAACAGATATTTAAAAAAATTTCTCCTGACAGCTGACGATAAGAACAATTTCTCGTTCTGTCATAAAACCAGAGGGTTGGTTTATCTTGTTTCACTTTACGATGACAGTCCAAATATTTAAGCATTTCTCTGGCTTTATTTTTCTAATCTAAGCTTACAAGATTTCGTATTAAAATCGGATTATTTAACGTGAACTTTCTAAATACAGAGCTACTTAATCATTCAAGAAACAAACTCTGTCAGACATGGACACCCAAACCATCACACACTATACCTCAAATTATGAGAGATATATGACCATGGTTAACGTACAAATGTATATAAATATAACTAAGTGATGTGTTAATCCAACGGTACCTGGTTTGATTCTAGTGTACAGGTATTATTTTTAACATAAGTTTAGATTGATGTCTGAGAATGGCAGCAATCCCTCATCAATCTATAATAATTTTCTGGTTAAACGAAAATTTAGAAAATACATACATTTTTTATTGTTGTCAGTATTGACAGCATTCTACTATATTTTTAATGTTATTTTATACGTAAGCCTATTGTTAACATCCATAAAAAGTGACTCTTAAAATATTCTATATTTTAAAACTGTTTTATTAACTTTTATAATTGTCAAACATGTTTTTTTCTTATCTACATCAGAATTTAGTACAGCTACACTACTTTCAAACAGCCACGCCGAATTTAGGTTAAGTTAAATACGGATAAGTAAGTATGATGTAAGTCAAGGTGTAATCTATTATTAAGTAATATTAGGTAGGTCCTATATTGGTTAAAATCTGAAAAGTATTTGTGGAAAAGGTATTTCTAGATTAAGGTTTATTGGGATATATTTAGTTTAAATTAGGGTTAAAATCTGAAAAGTATTGGTGGAAAAGGCATTTCTAGATTAAGATTTATTGGGATATATTTAGTTTAAATTAGGGTTAAAATCTGAAAAGTATTGGTGGAAAAGGCATTTCTAGACCTAGATTTATGGGAATATATTAAGTTAGTTTAACTTAGATAATGTCTAGTATGTTTGTTCTTGTTTATGTTAAGGTGGGGGTTAGTGTAGGTGACGCGAGAAAAATTAAGTGTTTTCTTGCAGTTTTTATAGAAAAACAATATTTTGGCCAAAAGAAATACATTTTTGTTCCAGTAGAAACATATAGTTTAATAACTTCACATGTTAATACCAACAGTTTAATATTTGTCACGAACATAGCGGCACTAGACGAGAAAAACTTTTTAAGTGAAGATAAAATGTTGTCAATAAATTCCAGGACACTCTTGACAGATATTCTACAACTGTTGATATCACCACGTGAAGAAAATTAAACTATACATTTCTACTGGAATATTATTTGATTTATTTCAAACAAAAAAATGTTTTGATATAAAAACTACAAATACTAACCTTTTCTCGTGTCCCTGTCACTCCCGCTTTTAGTTAGTTTGTTAGGTATGATAGAGCCTATTAATTTAGACTGAGTTATATGACGTTTATTTTGTGCCTAAAATAAATAAATTAACAACTTTGAACTTTTTTTTCAACAGATTACTTTTTTTGTGTGAATCGTGTCTCACATCCATGCCTTCCGCTGCGAATATATATACTATAGTGCGAAAGGAATTAATAAGTTAGAATTTAAACTAAAAGTACTTGCATTTGCGAGAAAGAGCGTGGAAAAAACGTCTAAGGAAAAATATCCTCGCATTCAGCAGGGATTTGAGTCCCAAACCCTACGTCACCAGTAAACATATTTTTGCTACACCAAAAATACCAATATGAGCTTGGGAAAATGACACGAAATTATAAGCTTTCAAATGGAAACATTTATTAATGATTTAACAACAATAAATTTCTTCTATGGTCTAGTTATCAGAGCAACTTGCTACATATCCAGAGGTCCCGGGTTCGGTCGATGGTACTTCCAGATTTTCTGTGAACCAGTGGGTCTAGAACGGGGTCAACTCAGCCTTATGAAGACGAATAATGAATTCCTTGAACGAAAAAATAGTGGCTCCGGTATAGAAAACTGAGATTAACGGCTGGAAGGTTCTTAGTTGTGACCACATGACATAGGCTATATCCACACAATTTGGCACTATTTTCGCTAAAGTTGGTAGCCACTCGGTTGGTAAGGCTCAATAGTGGGTTGATCCATGGAGTGTTCTAAAAAACATATTTTAAATTATTATTAGTGGAGGTAATTAACGTGCACTTTATGAATCAACTGATTATATCAGCACACAAGAATTTCTATGAGCGAGAGCGAAAAGGTCTACCAGTTTTGCTGAGAAAGGTATCTTCACATAACTTCCAGGGTTCTTTTAAATGCCACGATCGACATGGGACCGATGGCTTTACTTCCCCTCTGAAGGAAGTTGTGCTACGGATTTTTATCGCTCAAGAAAAATCTGTTGTCCTCGGTTGGGTTTGAACCCGTGAATATCGGGTCCTGAGGAGGGCACTTTACTCCACAGAGGTTGACAATAGTTTATAATAGGATTAATAGTTCCATAGTTTACATTCCTCTTAAAGTGCTAGAATAGTCGAGAAGAAATTCATAAACGCCAGAAACCAACTGGGTTTATAATGTTCCTGGGTGTAGCTATCCGTGAGTGGAAGTGGTGAGGAAAATACGAGTGACAATTAAATTTGTGCCATGACCCTCCCCATCTAATTAAATACATAGTTATATTCATAAAGATCCATTACACGCTCTTATATCAGCTACCTTTCCTTTTCCAGGGCATGTTAGATTGTAATGATCAACCGAAATATGTGGAATTTTGGACTTTTCTGAGTGGAAAAATTCAACTTCTAAACTATTTTTATTAGTCTATAAATCTATCGGGGTCATATAAAATAGTGTTTTATTCATTCAATTAAACACTAAGCTCATGTACTGTTTAGGCTTTTACCAATTTTTAACTTAAGCACAACATATGATTGAAACAGCCATGTGAAGCTCCGTGTGGAAAAAAAAATTGCATAAGAAAGAGAAGAAAATTATGACTAAACCGGATTAGCGTATTAATTGTTTTATGGTCTGACGGCTCGTAAAAATAACTGTCTACGACACGAAATAAAATATGACATGGCAGCCAATTAATGGGCTATTATGACTGACTATTAATAATTCATTTTAAGAAGTCGACACTTTGAGTTGAGCTATTATGGAGGGAGGTAGAGAGGGTTTTATTTTGGAAACTAGTCCGATTCGTTGACGACCTTTTTACCGCCAAGAGAAAAATCGGATTGTTAAAATTAGAAACACCGTCGAAAATACAATCTGCCTGTCAAGATGGTTTATGTTATTATGTAGGAGAATGACACACTAGGGCTTTAACAATGCCAAAATTATGGTCGGTGACATCAAAGTGTTCCTAATTACTGCCGCCAACACATTCACTTTATTTCATTTTGCTCTGTGTGTGTT
>CABEEJ010001596.1:46766-71312 GCA_901482245.1 Timema douglasi
GGTTGTTTAGGTGGCAGAGACAAGCTAAAAGTCTAAGAACACTTTAAACAAAAGTATTTAAAACATTTTATTCAAAGTTGACTATAAGTTGGGAACGTAAAGCCATATCACTTAAATCATTTGTAAATTCGGAAATGAACTGGTTAGAGTTTAGTTTATTTCGATTAGGACACTTAGCGTTTATTTTTGATTACTCGTTTGGAAAAAAAGATTGTAACCATGAAAATTGAGATCACAGTAGACGTTTTATGTGCCCCAGAACTAGGAAAAAAAAGAGTCTTACAATTAATATTGTTTTATCTGTTTCTCTGTCAGTATTTGGGACCACAACCAAAACGGTTTAAAGAATTTCGTTCTAACTTTATATGATTAGGCCTATGTGCTTTATAGGGTGGTGTGGAAAAAATTATACGATCTATGCTGAGGAAAGTAATGGACAACGTGCTGAGGTTTGTCTGACGTCCGGTGGAGCTCCCCTGAGTGATATTATCTTCAAAAAGTGAAAAATTGTACCACGTAGTTTGCTTTTATTTAGCTAGAGAATATTTACTTTTCAATTAAAGTGTTAATTTTCAAGTTATTGATCGTCTAATGGTTTCAGCCCCACCCTGTATAATCATACCTCACGGAATAATCATGATTTTAATCTAAAATTAAAGATAAATTACTGATAACTGATTATTGAAAATTTTAAATTATTCAAAAATGACTTTAATGATTATGTTCAAAATGTATAGGGCAACCTGATGTGAAAATTCCATGATAAATAACAGCCTGGGCCCAAGCTTGTTTTTTGGAGAAAAATTCATTTAGCTAATAATATATTTTGGAAAATGTTATTCTAAAATATAAGACTTTAAAATAAATTACATTTGATTTTTTTATAATTTATTTAAAAAATATATATTTTATTTTTTTATAATTTATTTTAAAACTGAATATTATATTAGTACTCAGTGTACACTTAGCCTAAAACTGTAACTCATAAAATTAAATATACAACACTAACGCAAATAAGTTACACTATTCAGGTTTTTTCAACTGCGTCTCATTACCTGTTCGGGTTATATCTTACACTAGTGTACTAATTACGCTTAATGAGTTAAGGATGAGTAAGATTGAATTTAAAACAAGTGCATCCGCAATCACGTTGAAGGAGAGTGAAAAGCCGTTAAGGAAAACAACCTCAATACACCTAACTAAGATTAGAACTCTATATCCCCATAATCGGCAGTCTAGTCTATTTCAAGAGTGATGCCTTAGACTTTAGATGACTGCCCCCATTTGAGTTTATTTCAGAAATTTAAAGTTAAATACCTCTATAAATATTACAATATATCAAGATAAATAACAAAACTTAGACCCGCTTCAATGGCTGAATGGTCTAATGCATCATTCTCTAGTTTGTCTGACCTGCTGATGACTGAGAGATCTCGGTTCGAATCCTCGTCGCGTATACTGAGGGTGGCTTTTCCCAAACGGTTTCCCAATCTCTTTATACGCAATTTCTGGTAGATTGTCTTTAAAATGCTCCCTCCTTCATAACCACCCCATCAGAGTAATAATCATATCTGCGTATAACCTAAAAAGGTAGCCAAATGCGGTGAGAAACGAACTTGGGGTATGTTGATAAGTGCCTTAAGATTCAGCTTTTATTTTCAAATTATTATTATTTTTTACCATCATAGGCCTTACAAATGATACCAGCTCGATAGTTTCTTTAGTAATAATTATCTGTTTCAAATTAAATAAATTTCTTCTTGCATTTTATAATCTTAGGTTTTAAGCTAAATCATTTTTCTTTTTTCAGATTTTTATTTTTGTTTTTCATTATTTTAGGCTTTATTCAACACCATTATTTTCATTTGTTTATTAGAAATTTTTTATTACTAAATTATTTTAAATAAAATTAAAACGTCATGTTTATAATAACTGTCCCTTAATGTCCCATTCTTAATGTCTACCGAGTGTACAAACATAAAGGAAAACAAGGCAAATAGAAGAGAAAAGGGGCGGGAAGGAAGGAAAGCGAAAAAGAAAAGGAATAAAACAGGATGGGGAAGGGTAATTCCACCCCAGAAAAGCTTATAAACGTAGGGGTCGGGAAGAATCCTCGGATTAAGACAATATCAGCTTTAATGGCGCAATTGTGAGCGGAAGTTGCAAATGGCCTCGGAGAAAGACGAACCAGTAGAGATGTTCCGCCTTCTAACAACGGTGGAAAATAAAGGAGGGAGGGAGAGGAACGCAGGGCAATAAAACTTGAACTGGGAGTCTTAAATTGCGAGCAATTTCCAAGCTGAACACGGTGCCTAAACCCCCTCCCTTTCTCCACCATCACCCTTTCCCTTCTAACAAGCCTTACCTTGCGCCATTTGGGTGCACCACCCGCGTAAGAGTTTGATGCTGTGAGATACGTACTGAAAACGCACAGGCTCAAATTGTGTAGCTGCCTTGGAGTATATTATTAGCACACAAGGTAGGTTAATCAAAAATGCACCATTGTTTGATTCTGTGAGACCCATATGGCGACACCGTTTGCTGGTTCGTTCACGAACGACCCATCTATAGTTCAATCTGAGTTGTATTGTGTTTGCATCCTAACCACCCTAACCTAACATAAGCACGTAGTTTTATTATTTTACTGTAACTATTGTTCGGTACAAAGCAACCTAGGGCTGACACACCCTTAGGAGGAAATGCCTCCTGTACGACGTTGTATAAGAAGAGGTTGAGGGAAAGAGGAGCTTAGGAGGAAATATCTTCTGTATGACATTGTAGAAGGAAAGATTGAGGGAAAAAGAAGCTTAGGAGGAAATGTCTTATGTACGACATTGTAGAAGGAGAGGTTGTGGGAAAGAGGAACTTAGGAGTAAATATCTTCTGTACGACGTTGTAGAAGGAAAGATTGAGGGAAAGAGGAGCTTAGGAAGAAAGGTATTTTATACGAAATTGTAGAAGGAGAGGTTGAAGGAAAGAGGAGCTTAGGAGGAAATGTCTTCTGTACGACATTTTAGAAGAAAGATTGAGGGAAAAAGGAGCTCACGAGGAAATGTCTTCTGTACAACGTTGTAGAAGGAAAGATTGAGGGGAAAAGGAGCTTTGGAGGAAATGTTTTCTGTACGACATTGTAGAAGGAGAGGTTGAGGGAAAGAGGAACTTAGGAAGAAACCACATAGGACGTGTTCGCAGCATCCGGAGAATACTCATTGAAAGCACACAAGAGGGAGAAAGCTCGTATCAAAATTGCACAAAGATGTTGATCATAAGCTCACCTAAACCTTTTATCAAAAGCGCACAAAAATGGGGATCAAAAGCTCACGTAAATCTTGTATCAAAAGCTTATCTAAACCTTTTATCAAAAGAGCACATAGATGTGGATCAAAATCTCACCTAAACCTTTTATCAAAAGACCGCAAATATGTGGATCAAAAGCTCACATAAACCGTGTATCAAAAGCTCACCTAAACCTCGTATTAAAAGTGCACAAAGATGTTGATCAAAAGCTCACCTAAACCTTTTATCAAACATGCACAAAGATGTGGATCAAAAGCGCGCAGGAAAAAAGCAACAACTGCGTAACGCGGACAATACAAACATGTATTTTCAACAGCCCCCTTAATCTTTATGATAGTTCTTCTTTAGTCAACAACCCAAAGGTTGAATAGATGTGATTTCTATCCATCTGGATCCCTTCAACTAGTTAATGCTGTCTGCACCATCTGGTATAAATCCAATGTACTAGGGGAATCCAGAAAGTGTGGTGATTCCCTGTTGCCTTCCACACTGAATGAATACGGGCTAGCACGAAAGGGCCTACCAATGTTACCAGAAAGGTATTTTCACATTCCTTCCAGGGTTTTTTTACATACCAAAATCGACATGAAACCGACGGATTTACTTCCCCTCCGAAGTAAGTTGTACTACGGATTTTTATCGCTCAAGAAAAATCCGTCAACCTCGGTTGGGTTTGAACCCACGAACATTGGATCCTAAGGCGAGTACTTTACTCCAAGACCACCAAGGTTGACAGAAATTAACTTATCACTGATTCAGGATATGGTAATTATCTAACTTACTAATATCTTGTTAATAATGAGTTATTTAAGGTCTTTTAATTTGTCACAGCAAAGAATCAAACCTCTCATATAGGCCTATACAAGAAAAAGTCAAAAACCAAAAATATACTTTTATAATAATTGGCACACTTACATAAACTCATGAGTTTACTTGATATTTTTCTTTATTTTTCGTTTTAATTTTAGCTTTAGTTCTTAATACCTTTAACCCCCTGCCCCCTAAACGATTATTAATTTTTATCTATAAATAATATAACCAATTTAAAAATTGTTCAGTATATGAACAAAGCTATAAAAACATGGACTCCTCAAAAGAGAGGGCCCCAAATATTGCGAGAGCTATTTTAATTTAGAAATTTTCAATATTTGAACAAAGTTATAAAAATATGGACTCCTCAAAAAAGAGGGCCCCAAAAAATGTGAGAGCTATTTAAATTTAAATTTTTTCAATATTTGAACAAATTTATAAATATATGGACTCCTTGAGAGGTAGGGCCTCATAAAATGTGAGAGCTATTTCAATTTAAAAATTTTCAATACTTGAACAAAGTGTTCCTCAAAAAGGGAGCCTAAAAAAAATGTGAGAACTATTTATATTGGTCATAAACAAGATTAAAAAAAGAAGAAGCCACTAAAAGCCATTTGGTGTCTGATGAAATGCCATCTTTCAGCTTCATATTCGAGAATATATTAGGGGAGGAAAATATTATCTATAGGGGAGAACATTTATTCCAGGAGAGGCAAATTATTTCCAGTGGACAATTCTCTCCCTATTTCCTCTGGTTCCGCAGACACTGATTGATAATATCTATTAAAAGTGACTGCTGAATTTTACTTAAATATATTGATTAAGTTGTAGTAGCTTTATTAAGGTGAGAGCAAATTGGACTCTAGGTAATACCAGTGTTTTTTGGTAGTTTTTCAATTAAAGCTTTTTTCCCCCCAAAAAATCAAATATTACTGAAGTAGAAACATATAGTTTAATTTTCTTCACATTCTGATATCAACAGTTGTTAAATATCTGTCATGAGCGTAGATGAGATGCATAATGCGTAGCATTAGATGAGAAACTTTTTAAATGAAGAGAAAAAGTTGTCATTAAATTCCAGGACACCTTTGACAGATATCCAAGAATTGTTGAGGTCGATGAGGAAAATATGATTTTAGGGATTAAGAAGGTTATATTTATAGGAAGTATTCCTGCATTTGCATGAAGGTAGAGTGGGAAAACCAACCTCAATACACCCTACCGAGATTCAAAACTCAATATCCCCATCATCAGCAGTCTAGTTTACTGCAAGAGTAGCGTCCTAGACCATGTGGCCACCGAGGAGTGCTGTAAAAACTTATCGTGTCCCCTACATTCCCACTTTAACTGTGAAATACACTTCTTCCGACCAGAATCCTACTACACATATGTTTGACAAGTAGAGAACGCATGATTCACTAACGGCACGTCGCAATTTAAACTTTTGTCCGCGGGTGGTTTGAGGGGGAACAACGCCGTCTTTGATGACGCTATTAGCGCCGGCGCCATTCTGTAAACGCTGCCCCGGGATTGGTCCGTTTAGTTTAATCGCCCCCTGAGACTAAATCTAAGGGTTGGTGGGAGTAGGGGGGAATTTCAAGGGGGGAAGATTCACGATGACGTCAGGGTTGGTGGGGTGGATAATGTTGAGAGAGAGAGAGAGGCAACCTGGTATCGACGGTGTTTGAGAAGATAAACAAGATGGCGTCTACAAGGAGTGTGTACTAGGGAGTGAATGAGGAATATAAAGTTTGAAGTAGTAGAGCTCAATTTCCATGGAAAGGAACTTTTAGAATATACAAACATTATTATTATTATTATTATTATTATTACTAACACCGCGTCTTACTACCCGTTTGGGTTATACGCACTTACGCTAATATGTAATGGTAGGGTGATTGTGAGATGAAATGGAGGACCTACAGTTTAACGTGGAATCCGAACCACGGTGGAGGCCTGGCATTCCCCACATTCACAATATGTCTTATCAGAGGTGAAGGAAGGGTTTGGTAATCAGATAAATCTTTGCCGCGACCGAGGATTGAAGCCAGCCGCCAGCACAGAAGTCTGACACCTTTCCCCTAGACCACCAGGTCACCTATACAAACATATTTTTTTCCCACTCAAAATCGATAATATTTTACTATATTATTAATAGGCTTATTATTTTATAGGTATTTATGCTACCTGTCGAATGTGATAGATTCAGTTAATATGGCTTGACATATGAATAAGCGAAAGTAGCTTTAGCAACCTTTATAGCTGTCAGATAAGACTCTTTCTATGGAAACTGAACTGTACACCAGCTTTGTCTGCTAGAACGTGTGAACCATTTCAATTTATGTCTTCCCCAGTGGTCTTGATATAAATTGCTCGCCTCAGGACTCGATGTTCGTGGGTTCAAACCTATCCAGGGTCAGCAGACTTATTTTTGAGTGATAAAAATCCGTAGCACAACTTCCTTCGGAGGGTAAGTAAAGCCGTCGGTCCCATGTCGATTGTGGCTTGTAAAAGAACCCCAAAAAGTATGTGAAAATACATTTCTCAACAAAATTGGTAAGCACATTCGCTCTCGCTCCTAGAGATTCTCATGTGTTGATATAATCAGTCGGTTCAAAACGTGCACGTTAAATAATTCAAATAAAAAATCAATGTATAAACTGGGGGTATTATTTTCGTCAGTACTGTTTTTATTGATTATTATATTAGCGTTTATAATTATTTTAAACTCAGGTACTGCCATCACACGACTTACAAACTAATTAACTCTTAAGTAGCAATCCATCAACACACATCGTCAACAATTCCAAAATATCCTAGCTTTTTTTCCCCATTAAAATCAAAGTTTATTTTTGAATGATAGAAGTTTGCCCAACAAAAGTACCCTCCTATCACACCCATTGAATTATATTTTTTAGAATGGCTTACAAGGCACAACTTAATTCAAACGAGGGGAGGGGGGAGCATATATAATAATTATTATTATTATTAGCACCGCGTCTTACTACCCGTTCGGGTTATACGCACTTACACTAATGTGTAATGGTAGGGTGATTGTGAGATGAGATGAAGGAGCTACAGTTTAACGTGGAATCCGAACCACGGTGGAGGCCTGGCATTCACCACATTCACAAGACATCTTGTCAGAGGTGAAGGAAGGGTTTGGTAATCAGATAAATCTTTGCCGGGACCGAGGATTGAACCCCGGCCGCCAGCATAGAAGTCTGACACCTTACCCCTAGACCGCCAGGTCACCCGCATATATTAAAACATGCCTGTTTCCAACCAATACATCCCATTAGATCTAAAAAGATGTATCTTATTATCTTCGCTGATATACAAAGCTTCTATCGTTGTCTTTACAATAATCGAATAAAACATTTCTCGGAGCTATTAAATGATTACACACTATATATAAATTATAACATACCCAGTGATCTACAGTAAGGCCCCCGTATCCCCTGATTCTGTATCCGCGGTTTACCGCTGCCCAATTTTATCTATTTTTAATTAAAGAAAATTTGTTATAAGGGCCAGTTTCATAGTCAAATTTAGTACGCCTCAAGTGCGGCGCTACACTAAATACAAGACGACACCTACCTAAACTCGAATGGAATGGGCCGTTCTCGCATAGGAAACTGGCCCATTCCATTCTGGTTTAGGTAGGTGTCGTCATGTACTTAGTGTAGCGCCGCACTTGAGGCGTACTAATTTTGACTATGAAACTGGCCCTAAGTCACAATGCCTACCCCATCACCCTACTTCATCTCCTCATCGTGGGCATAGTGCTATCATATCATCATCATCATCATCAGTGATCGCCGCAACACGAAGACTGTAGTGTATACAATACACGTTATTATTATGTACTTTATTTAATGTTGGTATTGTTTTACTGTCAATAATTGATAAATTAAACTTTACCATATTTATGTTTGTCACATGGATATAACCTTAAATAATAGTTCGGTAAAACTTAATATCCGCGGTTTCACGAAAACGCGGTAGATCTAGGAACGTATTATCCGCGGATTTGGGGGCCCTACTGTATCACAAGTTTTATATGTAGCCTATGTAATTAGGACTAATAATTACACAATTATTTTGAGATTGGATTTAAGTTATTGAATTGTTATGTAATATAACTATCATTAATTATTATACATCGTATGTAAATTACTTAGCGAGTCTGATGTGACTCTTATAAATTTTACGAAGATTATTTTATAGATTGTTATGACTCTCGAACGAAAAGAATTTTACGATCATCGTATCTTCTGACTTATTAAAATAAATTAACCCCCCTCTTTACCCCTACATGCAACTGTCAACATGTCACTCCAACTGTTCAATTAAAGGGCTAGAATAATTGTCTGTCCATCAATAACTGCAGGACTAGTGATAGTTCTCTTAAACGACGTCTCGCCCATACTCTACTTGAGCCGTCACTAAGTTTTGTACAGACAGACGCATGTAATAATTGAGATGCCAATATCTACATTTTGTTGCATTGGGTCTTAATTGCTTTATTGCATATTGTAAAATATCTACTTGGGATATAAAACATATCTCAACTTTAAGACATCAAACTATTGAAAAAATTATTAAATTAATTAATGTTATCACCACGTATTACTACCCGTTAGGGTCATACGAACTTACGCTAATGTGTAATGGTGGAGTGATTGTGAAATGAAATGGAGGACTTACAGTTTAACGTGGGATCCGAACCACGGCGGAGGCCTGGCATTCCTCACATTGACCAGTTGTAATTAATACACGTATTGTCAGAGGTGAAGGAAGGGTTTGACAATCAGATAAATCTGTGCCGGGACTGAGGATTGAACCCCGGACCCCAGCACAGAAGTCTGACATCTTACCCCTAGACCACCAGGTAACCTTCTTTAATTAATGACTGCTGGCTTTAACAGGATTTAATGGTGATGATGATGATGACGATGATGTGAGATTAACTAGTTGTGCAATATATTTTTACTCATTCACTTACCTGAGTCTAGACTTTCCTTTCAATAATAAGGATTTACATTGGATATTAAGGAAGATTGTAAATATGTCCAATGAAATTAAGAAATCAGACATTTCAACCTAATATTTTTTTTTAAATGAGCGGATTACCTTTATTTCACTCGGATATACAACTGTACAGGGCCTACATTTATTTTCATTACTATATGATTAGTAAAATAAAGTTGAAATTTAATATGTGTGATATCATGGCTTGAATTATTTTTTTAAAAGGAACAACTAATGATTTAATAATGTGTATAAAATGGAGAAATCATAGTACAAAATCTAAGTAGGCAAATATTGGAGCAGAAAGATTTGGCGTAGAGTCCGGGTTGCAATGTGGATAATTGTCTGGAACTATCATGAGGTATCTGTTGATTAGATGAGAGTCTGGAGGTTGGAAGACTGCGGATGTGTTTTGCTTCAATTTCCAGTATTTCTCTGTAGAAAGAGAGTATCTGTGTCAATTGCTTTATGAACTTAGCGAGAACCGATCCCCGATTCCGGCATAAATTTATCTGATTATCAAACCATTCCTTCACCTCTGACAAGAAATCTTGTGAATGTGAGGAATGCCAGGTCTCCACCGTGGTTCGGATTCCACGTTAAACTGTAGGTGCTCCATTTCATCTCACAATCAGCCTACCATTACACATTAGCGTAAGTGCGTGTAACCCGAACGGGTAGTAAGACGCGGTGCTAATAATAATAATAATAATAATAATGTTCGGTATGCCAAACGAACATGTCAAGAGTCAGTTGGGGCTGATATTCATGAAATACGACCATAGGTAAATACTGGATGACTAATATTTTTTTTTCATTCAAAGTCCTTGGAAATAGTCTCTATGTTTATTCCTGTATATCTTTTCAACAATTTTTTTTTAAATCAGCGCGTCTTACTACAGGCCTACCTGTTGAGGTTATTCGCAAAATATAAAATGATAATTATTCTAAAGAGGTAGGAATGTGTAAGGAAGCATCTTAGTGGTAATCAACCCGCATTTGCGTGGAAGGAGAGTGAGAAACCATTTAGGAAAAACCCCTCTCAGTAGATCCGACCGAAATTATAGCCCCAATCTCCCTGTCATCAGCTGGCCAGTTAACACGAGAGAGATTAATTAAAATATTAGGCCACAGAAGCGGGCTACACTCTAATTAGTTTGTATAAATGTTTCAATCAACTTAATATGCATATTCACAAACTGCTAGCCCCAAAGTCTCTAGTCTTTATGGATTATAAATTTACAAATATGTTTTAACCACGAGCTAAGAAACTCTTTTTTGGATGATTCACATTCGATTTTTAAAAATCTCATATTATTGAGTATGCAGACTAGACGTCAAGACTATTCATTCTTATTTGACAGTAATGGGAATGACCATGTTTGACTCCAGACCAGGTTTAATGAGGATAATATTTCCTGCAAATTGTTTAAGTAAGTGTGTGTACTTTTAAAGTAATCTCTACCTTTCTTATCCACCTGCTACTTCTTAGGTCAACGATCCGAAGGTTGGTTTGATAGGATTTCTATCCCTTTGGCTGGTTAGTGATGCCTACGGCATCTGGTAGAAATATCATGTATTAGAGGAGTTCAGAAAGTGTGATGGTTTCCCGTTACCTTCACACTGAATTTCTATGAGCTAGTGCTAAGAGGCCTACATATTTTTCCGGGAATGGTATTCTCACATACCTCATACAAGGGTCCTTTTACATGCCACAATCGACATGGGACCGATGGCTTTACTTACCCTCCGAAGGAAGTTGTGCTACGGATTTTTATCGCACAAGAAAAATCCGTTGACCTCGGCTAGGTTTGAACCTACGAACATCGAGCCATGAGGCAACCATTTTTACCCCAAGACCACCGAGGTTGACAAAACAAATTATATAAACTAAAAAAAAATATGCTATTTTTGACTAGATATATCATAAAGCTCTTATTTTTGAAAGAAGCAAGCATTCCATGACTAACATTGTCCTGTAAGGGCTGATTTCAAGAACATTCCATTTCCAAAATGTTGAAACTTTCATCTTTGAGTGTCGTTATTCATTGTCAAAAATAATATTGATAAAAATGAAATCCCGATAAACCATTCTTCTTCAAGGCGAGCGACCGAATAGTAGTGTGTATGTGTGTGTGTGTGTGTTTGTGTGTTTGGGTCGGTATTGATCTAATCAGTCCCATCCACAGAGCATGCTCACTAGTGTTATTGCTGTCACCATGGCAACACGGGGGATAAGTGATCTGAGCATGCGCACTGTGCAACACAAACACTCGAAACCAGGCTTCCTCCCCCTCACACCGCCCCAAACATATTATCTTCATGGCGAATAAATTCTGAGAGAAGATTTTCAAGTGGCTTTGGTTGATACAAAAAGGATATATGGCCGCTATATTTTGATTTTATTGAATTTATTGATTAGCTCATTTTGAAAACGTCTTGGAAATAATGGTGTCTATTTCATTATTATATCTATCTGACCAAAATATAAATAAAATAATATTATATTTGGAAAATATTGTGAATTTAGTTTATACGTTTGACCTTGAAATTAGGAGACCCAAGTTTGACTCCTACTGATTTCATAAAAGAATGATAAACTTGATTGTAGTAACATTTATGAAAAGATTACTGTCACCAAAATAAATAACCCACCTTGGTGGCCACAGGGTCTAAGATGTCACTCTCGCAGTAAACTGGACTTCCGATGGCGGGGAGAGTGAGGTTCAAATCTCAGTCGCGTGTACTGTGAGTGGTTTTTACTTAATGGTTTTTCACTCTAACTCTACGCAAAGTTCGGTACACTACCTTAAAATATAATCTTCTTAATCCCTCCAAACATTAGAGTAATTAGTAAATAAGTGTATAACCCTAACGGGTGTTTAGAAAAAATTAAATTTTGTTCATTCTTTTAATCCTAATAGAGTCCAATTTTCAAAGACAGAACTTTATCTGAAACTAGAAAAGTTACTTTATCTACGTTCATGTATTCATACGTCAAGTCATGTGATTTGTAATTGTAATTTTTGATAGATATTATGAATAACTCACCTATAAAATAACACTAAGAAAATAGTAAAATAGTATTGTTGTTGGCTACAAACAAATTTGCTTGTATTTTATAAAAGGTTCTTTCTATGAAAATTGAACTGTACATAAAGTATTAGTCTCATTAGAACATGATCGTTGATGGGCTGTGCCAAAGTTGATATTCATATCCCTTTATTTCTGAACGACTTTGATTCAATTCCCGATTAGGTCAAAACCATACCAAAACAGGCAAAGTACTGTTTAAGTTGTGTTTTTTTAGCACCGCATATTACTACCCGCTCAGATTATACGCTTCAATACTAGTTACATTGATGTGTTAGTAAGATTTAATTTAGAGGGAGTGCACCCAGATTTGCATGAAGGAAAACTGGAAAACCATTTAGGGAAAACCACCCTCTGTGCATCTAACAGGTATCAAACCCTAGTCTCCCCGTCTTCGGCAGTCTAGTCCAACACGAGAGTAGTGCGTTAGGTGGGATGAAAAGAGACGCGAGAAAAGGCCAGTGTTTTTGCAGTTTCTATGGCAAAACATTTATTTGGCCAAAATAAATCGAATATTGCTCCAATAAAAACATATAGTTTAATTTTCTTCACGTGTTGATATCAACAGTTGTTGAATATCCGTCATGAGTATAGAGGCATTAGATGATAAACTTTTAAAATGAAGAGGAAAAGTTTTTATCAAACCACAGGACCTCCTTGACAGATATTCAAGAAATGTTGAGGTCACCATGGGAAGAAAATTAAATTCTATATTTGTACTGAAGCAATATTTTATTTATTTTAGCCAAAAAAATGTTTTGCCATAAAAACTGTAAAAACACTGGTCTTTTCTCACGTTCTCTTCCATCCCACCTTAAGCGATGCGTCCATTGAAGTGAGTCTATTTGAGTTATTTGCAAATCACTAACATGGTGTTATATTAATTTGTTTGATAAAACCCGAAATAAATACTTGGACTCGACTAGTAGAACCTACCTTAGCACTTCGTGAAGACTGCCTACATAGGTCTCTCCGGGGATCACATGGTCTAAGGCGTCAGGAACATAATATATTATAATGCTGGTGAAAGGTATATTGCAAGGTTAGAATTTCAGCCAGTTGCACTAGTTTTCCACCCACCACTATTCACGCATATTTTGATACATTTACTTGGAGTAGGTGACCTGGCGGTCTAGGTGTAAGGTGTCAGACTTCTATGCTGGCGGCCGGGATTCAATCCTCGGTCCCGGCATAGATTTATCTGATTACCAAACCCTTCCTTCACCTCTGACAAGACATCTTGTGAATGTGGGGAATGCCAGGCCTCCACCGTGGTTCGGATTCCACGTTAAACTGTAGGTCTTCCATTTCATCTCACAATCAGCCTACCAATACACATTAGCGTAAGTGTGTACAACCTGAACGGGTAGTAAGACGTGGTGCTAATAATAATAATAATAATAAATTTTGCTGTGCTTATAGGTCGTTGTTTCACTTTTCCCCCGTGTTGTTGACATAGGTCACTGTTACACTTTTACCTGGCCCTGTGGACATAGGTCACTGTTACACTTTAAACTCGCCCTGTGGACATATGTCGCTGTTTTACTTATATCTCGTTCTGTTGACATAGGTCGTTACTGCGTGGGACACGACCATACCCCGCCATCCTCAGCGCCTAGCTTACCACGGTCCCAACTCGTGTTCGAAACCGAACAATAATTACACCCTTTCCAGCCCTTAGATACATAAAGAAGTTTTATGAAATATAGGTTGCCTCCCATATATCTAGTAAAATGAACGAGCGGGACCTGATATACAACCAATATAAAATAGAAAAGAGTGTATAAAATCTGAGAAAAACAAACAGGTGTGTCCAGGTGATCGTTTATTGGCCGAGGTACGGATGTGAGGAAGAATAATGTAGAGGTTATGTTAAGTTCAGATACGTTATTCCTTTTGTTTTGTTTTATTTTCTCGTAGCTGTGTTCATGAAAAGCTCTATAAGCCTATAATGTTTTACTTTTTATTTTATTTCGAGTATGTAGCACTTTATAAACACAAAGCTCAATATTTGGCATAACCAATAGTGTACATTCCTTTTGTTGATTTTATTTTTAATTTAGCCTTATATAATCTCGAAGAAAAATACTACTTCGGATTATCCAATCGGATGAATTTCAATAGGGTTTTACGCTGATAATAGATGAAGAGAATAATAATAAAAAAAGAAAAATAATGGGTTTGATATACGTATTTATATTTGCGACCTGTATAATGATTCCATACATACATTCAAACACCTTACAGAAAAACGGAAAAACTGTACATTATAAAACTAGTTTAAATTATTTTACTTACATTATTATTATTATTATTATTAGCACCGCGTCTTACTACCCGTACGGGTTATACGCACTTACGCTAATGTGTAATGGTAGGGTGATTGTGAGATGAAATGGAGGACCTACAGTTTAACGTGGGATCCAAACCACGGTGAAGGCCTGGCATTCCACACATTCATAAGTTGTGATTAATACACGTCTTGTCAGAGTTTGACTTAAAAGTTAAATTGAGGCCAAATTTCCTACATGTGTAGATATGAGTCTTTTATGTGGGTTTGTAACAAAAAATGTCCGCAGCTAAAACTCATTTTATTGCCATACATCGGTTAAATGGGAACCAGAGAAAGTATATATTACACTGCTCTTGAACTACACTGTTAGAGTTGTGCAATATTGAGACGTTTAGAATAAAAAATAATAATTACAAGTAGAATACAAACTCACATAAAAGGCCGTATACTTTATTTCTATTAAATCTATCAAAATCAACACTCGATGTTAAACGTGACAGCCTCAAAGAACGTATTCTTGTACCAATGAACACACACACACACACACACACAATTTGATCGTGTATTGTTATAATCATCAGGTTCAGAAAATAAACGTTAAACCACACCAGCAATAATAATAATAATTTCAATTCCCTTTATTATAGTGCTTACCAACAGTCGTAGGATCTATAACAGGCTAGCACTGAAAGTACACAAGTACCATACAAATATATATATTTACACGAAAAAATAAGATAAACAAAAATGGATAATTAATGTTATATAATGATGAATAGTAACAAAAAAAGCAATTAATAATGATAATAATAAAAAATAACAATAATAATAAATAACTAAAGCGTGGTTAAAAACAGTAACAATACACAAAAAATAAATCAGAATATTGTAAATTTAAATATTATAGGCAGAAACTCTACATGATAATAAAATAATATTAATAAAAATAATAATGGTGAACCAATATTTATATTTTACCCTCTTTGGTGGCCGAATGGTCTAAGGCGTCACTCTTGCAATATAATAGACTGCCGATGTCGGGGAGATCGTGGGTTTCGAATCCCGGACGTGTGCATTGAGGGTGACCTTTTAATAAAAGGTTTACCTCTCTCCCTCTATGCAAATGTGGGTATATTCTGTTTAAATTCAATCTCCTTTAACCCTAGCTCATTAGTGTAATTAGCACATAACCCAAACGGGTAGTAAGACGCGGTGCTAAAAGAAAAATAGTTAAAAATCCTGTGTGCTCAAACCTCCCAAGAAGCAGTCCACTTCGTGCTGCATTTACCACCGATGCAAACTGTACCACACTCGTAGTGTATAATAGTATCGACATTATAATCTGGCAGTCTCATCTGGCAGCTTCAAACATAATATACACCCGCTTTAAGGCTGTTAACAGGCCCCGCCCACACCTGTATTAACTAAGGTAAATAAGTCTCTAAGTTGCTGAGAGTACAACCACGTACTGGTTATAATTCACCAAACATCACTTTTACCACCTCCTATAACATTTTGCTCGCCTGATATGCTTCGGGCATATTTACCTCCTCCATTCACCGGCAGAAAAACGACTTGGGTGTTAATGGGTGAAATAGGTTGAGCCTTTTTTTTTTTAACCATTCTATTGTTCTTTTGATTTGTTGCCTTTTTTATTTTATTTTTATTAAATGTACCATTATTATTCGAGTAAGGCTTACCTGAGTAAATAAAACATTTTTATTCATGAAGTGTTGAGAGTGATTGAAATAAGTTGTTTAATATTGCTTTAGACTGGTGATGCCATACTGGATTAGCCACAGGCTCTGAAGGTGCCAGCGATGATGGTGTTAAGAAATTCTTTCTTTTCACTAGTCGAACCTCGTAATTGTTCCTGGGTTTAAATCATGGCTGAAGGAATGGAAATTAGGTCCCCCCTCTCCTTGGGTGTGTGACGCCATTTATTTATAAGCCATCTTCAACTAGTGTACAAACAATAATTATGAATATGAGGGGGTTAGGAAGTGTGTATAGATAACAGTTTGCCTGCCTTATCCGTAAATATTCCATTAAATTATTATGCCTATAGTAAAAGAATAAAGAACATTGTTATTCTTGAAATGTTTGCGCTATTATTTGTATTGTACAGTTTAACATTTAAAATAAACAATATATTTAAATTAATGTATTATGCTTCGGAATCAAGAGTGTTACAAAAATAACTCAAATACATGTTAAATAGAATATCTCAAGCTCAATTCTCGTGCTATGATGTCATTTTTCAAAATATATTTGGATTTATGCTTTTATCCAATCTCAAGGATCAGAATTTTTGAACTATGATATTTAAAATCTATATTAATTAACTAAAATACTGAATTTTTCTGTTTCATATTTGTTTACAAGCTGATTGTTAGATCCTAAAAAAATTTGATACCATTTAAAAACCTTTCATGGCAACTTCTCTATAGTCTTCAAATTTTTACATGAAGAGTCTAAACCTTAAAAGAGAATATGAATAATTAAAATAACAAACATCCTAATTAGTGGCGAGATCCAAAATCACGATTTTCCACCTCAATACCCATTAACTTTGGCAGCTGAGTTATGACCCTGTACAAAAACAAATTACCATCGGGAAGAAAAAAATAAGATTGTGGGGAAAGGGGAGGGGGGGGGGGTAGAGAAATAAATCCTTGCATCCTTCTAGCACCAAAAGATTATTTCAAATTCAAAGAATTCTATATTTTCGCTATGTGTAACTGAAACGTTCAATTATTTTGATAGGTTGGTATTTCATACATATGCTCGCACTGCACCTCTCTTCCCGCCTACATAAACCAGGAACAGCCCCCTCTCCTCACCCTTGTCGTATCAACCAATACTCCCTCCACATCTCTTGCTTTTGATTTACGTATTCGCTCCTTGTTAGCCTAATATTTAGGTTCATAACTCAAAAGTGAACAATGTTGGTACAAACACACCTCCTCACCTCTTTACAAACCAGTTGTGATGGTTTTTTTTTTTCATTTGAACAGAACGAGCATTTGTAACAAATTCTCTTTCAACTTCGCCTTCTTCTTCTTCCTTCCTTTTTTTCTGTATCACGCCTCGTTTTTCTATCATCCAATCCCGTGTGCGAGAAGGATGCGTCAGGAAACACATTAATAAAGCTATAAATCTGTAATATGTTATATGAGAATTATGATAGCAATAATTAGATATTGATGTCAAAACCACTATTTTACTAATTCGAGAATGTGAGGAATGCCAGGCCTTCACCGTGGTTCGGATTCCACGTTAAACTGTAGGTCCTTCATTTCATCTCACAATCACCGTACCATTACACATTAGCGTAAGTGCGTAATAACCCGAACGGGTAGTAAGACGCGGTGCTAATAATAATAATAATAGTAATAATAATAATACTAATTCGAACCTACTTAGTTTTACATGAGAATTTCAAATCTTGAAAATCTAATTCGAATCCGAATCATAGACCATAGAAAGAAATAGAAAATAAAAATAGTAACTAGATATTAAATCGCTGTCAAGCCATACGACTTAGAATACAATAGTCGATGTCGTTTTCTGGAACTACTTTTCTATCCTGTTTAAGCTTATGCTCCCTTTTGCCATTCACCCACAACCACCCTTTTTCATGACAATAAGAAAAAGAGTAAAGATAACTCCGATACTTCATAACTCAAGGTGAAGAGGTAAGCTCGCTGCTAGTTTTCAAATATCTTAAAATTTTCTGTTGTGAGCCTATAAAAAGTATTGTATTTGTTAAAGAAAGGCTAAATTTAGAGCATTTTTTCATCAGATCTAGTCCCAAATATCCGCAAATATTCTTAAACAGTCCTTGAAAATGAGTTAATGTCACATTCTCACACTTTTTTCCTATTAATAAAACTCAAACTATAAAGATGTTAAAGAAAAAAAGCTCTGTTAGAATCTTTCAACTTTATTTCGACGTGAAACATATTTTGAAATAACGCATCGCAGAATTAAATATTGCGTTAGAGCTAAACGTCTGCGTAGCAAATTCTCGATTATCAAGTCCGAACCCTTAATTGCATTCATTATAATATTTACATCCATACAGTTAATTTTTTTTAAATGTCTGAAGTCTGGTTGTTACTATTTCTCTGAGGGGCTAAGCCACCGCCACCACCACCACCAATAAGCAAGTTTAGAGCTATAAAACCAATTAACATTTTAATTTCAAAAAATATTTTTAATTTTATATTTTTTTGAATCCTCGAATTCGAATATCCTTAAAGACTCGAGGGATTTGAGGTTTCAACGATTTGAGAAATTGATAGTTAATAATACAGCTAATACTGTGTAAATAGTAATAATAATAATAATTTTAATACAACTTGAGTTTGGACGATCTGTTAAGAATATGCAACTAACAACGATAGGCACTCTTATCCAGAAGATCGTATTTCGATCCTGAACAGTTATATTTCGCATAGTAGTGCCTACCTCCACCTCTTTTTCAATGTGAATGCTGGTGTAATTTTTTAATGTGTATGTCTATTCCCTTAGCTTAGCTTCCCTTAGCCCACTAATAGCTACTTGTTTTGTGATAATGTTCAAAGTGGGGGTAGTAATGATCATTTAATTTATTTTAAACGTTTTAATAGATAGCTTTGATTCGAGAGCATCTGTAGCGCTAACAACCAACCGACACTAAAACTTGACAAATTAAAAACATCCTCTTAAGTAATCTCTAAAGGACCTTTCTATTAAGTATATCTGATTTATTTTCTAATCACACCTACATCATTAGCCTTCTGTGTTTGCTGAGAATTATTTACAGATAAATCTGTCTTTGAGATACTTTCATACCACGCGCAGCTGTTCTCTATAAACAAGCCCGTGCGCATGCGCGAAGACTGTCTCGTTAGTGATCTCCTCAAGCGATGGAGGACAAATGTCGGGACGAGCAGATAGACATCTTGTTAGACCAGGCTTGATGTTTTAGTCTGAGGTTAGGAAAGGTCTGTCTGGATGGACCAGGTATTTACAACTCTTCCGTGCTCTTTTATATTCATTAGTATACCTAACATGGGTTACTCTTAATCGCGTGGCTGAATGTTTATTGGTCTAGTTTTTATTAATTCACTGACATTAATGGTTATTATTATCACTATCCTTTCTTTTTACTTATAAATTGGGCAATGAAAACATAGTTCGCACTGATAGGGATAGGGTGTAATAAGGTGGACTGGATAGAACAAGCTAAAGATAGGGGTAGAGTGTGATGATGTGAACTGGATAGAACTAGCTAAATATAGGGGTAGGTTGTAATGAGTTGAACTGGATAGAACTAGCTAAAGATAGGGGTAGGGTGTAATGAGTTGAAAGGATAGAACTAGCTAAAGATAGGGGTAGGGTGTAATGAGTTGAACTGGATAGAACTAGCTAAAGATAGGGGTAGGGTGTAATGAGGTGGATTGAATAGAATTAGCTAAAGATAAGGGTAGGGTGTAATGAGTTGAACTGGATAGAACTAGCTAAAGATAGGGATAGGGTGTAATGAGGGGGACTGAATAGAATAAGCTCACGATAGGGATAGGTGGCGTACTTTGTAAGTGAAATTAACTTTAAAGTTACTAATGCCAATCATTAGGTAAGTAAGTATTATTAATTTAAAATATGCTGTCGCTTTATTGAAATGTGTAAAATGTATAATATATCAATATGCTTACTACTCATAAGCTCAGTGCCATACCAAGAACATTACTTTGGGGACACAAAATATATAGAGGCTATTACTTGCGTAATCTGTTCCTAAAATTGTTAAATTCAATTAGTAATATCTTCATCTAAAGCTCTGCTCAAAAAGATAAGATATCTTAGTTTTGCTATCCATAATAAATACATTGTAGTATTGATATTAAAATGGTAAATTAAAAAATAATTGAGCTTTAAGCTGTAATGACAATTTCAAGGAAACTTTTAATGTACGTCTTGGTATACTTTTTGAATATCGTGTCTTGAACTTTGTTTTAATATTTATCCTATGCAATCAACAAATACTTAATGGTCTATATTAGAGTTTCTCAAACTTTTTTTTAGAATGTACTTTTTGGTCATGACTAAAAGTTAATTAAGAATATTTTCAAATGACAAGTTTAAAAAAAATGACCACATGGTAAATTATTGATATATTTAATATAGTGGAGGGAAAATCTGTAATCAAAATCTTCCAAATATGACAAAGCTATTTAGAGAAAACCCTACTGTTATAGCCTTAACAGTATCTCTGATTTAAAATCATTATGATCAGTTAAACATAAAAGTTTACTGTAAAAAGTCTGTAAAAATGTTTTAAACATTTTATTCGCAAATTCTTTGGAAAAATAAAGAAAAAAAGGTAAACCTTTACATAATATTTTCAAATCAAAAATTTTAATTGTAATTCTTGTAATAATATTGATTCAGATCAATCTAAAATATATAAAAAGTAATGAATGAAGGTAATTTTTCTTTAAAGTAATATATATATATATATATATATATANATTAATTCTCAATAATGAGATTGTGTTGTAATGATATTGGTTTGGATTAATCTAAATTATGTAAAAAGTCATGGATGAAGGTAATTTTTCTTTAAAGTAATATATATATATATATATATATATAGAGTATCCTTTTATGATTCATCCATGAAGAAACACGCACTTTTCAGAAATAATGGGAAAAGAATTACACCATTAAAATATATTTTTTATACAATTTTTTCTGTTAAATGAACCACTACGCAGTATTTGGAAAAGTCGCCAATTCCCTATACCAATAAGAAGCTAGCTTTCACAACACTTGTCGCCAAGACTCTTTCGATTAGTTAGTTTTTAAATTGTTGACGAAGGGATTAAGAGGCAAGGGGTATGTCATATATAAGCCGTTGTGCGTATGATTAAGGGCAGCGAGACAACCAAGCAGCCACACACGTTCCACACACACACACACACACACACACAAGTCGCTCTAGCACCCACGCTCACACAAGTAACGCAGTTAGGGACTCACAAATGCACTAGCACTGGCTCTCGCAGTCACAGTCTAACATAGAATACAATAATTTACGTTAATATCACAAGTGTGCATTGATATAAATCATTTAATTGGAGTATTTATAAGTAAATAACAGATGTCATTTGAATAAACCGTGTGTGAATAAACACCCATCAATAGTTCTCTTTATTACATTTATTAATTATACCAATTTAATTAGTGCTTGACCACGGAGCAATTAACAGCTGATTAAACGGTATCTATTCCGTACAGTGATGATAAGCGCTCGACCACGGAGCTATAGACAACCTAAATATCGTCACAGCAATTTTATATCAGGGAATTAATCCATAGTGTTTCAATTGACGCCCTACATGGGGTGATTAATTCAATAGTGTTACATTCTGGTTCTGGTATATTATGAATCCCAATGTTTTTATGTGAGAGGGGTATGGCTGTATGGCTTAGCACAACTTTTTGATGTCTGGTTGTCCAGTTTAAACTTTCAAGCGGAGGTCCGGTTCCAAATTTAGCCTATTGCAGTACTTAGTTTTTAGGTACACCATGGGTAAAAAACCACTTTCACAGAGAGAGATATGTTGTTGAGAAAGGCATCATAAGCTTGAAGGCACGGACAGCGATATGAGGAAATTGCTGAAGTCTCTGCAACCAAAAGTCTAACAAAGATGTTTTCTTGAAATTGGATTTGAGGGTTCCATCACAAGACAGTTCAATAATTTCTTCCTTTCCTTAGTTTAAGAGAAGTCTTCCACTGCAGAAAAAGGATCTCGCATCCTGAACTCGCTTTATAAAATCTCAGGAACACATTCGCCAAACTCTTCAATCAAACCCAGATAATTCTCTTTTATGTCGTTAACAACAAAATCATGAAGCTCAAGTTCATTTTATTCTGCGAAATTTTCTAAGGACCGAAAGAATGACAGCTGTCCCGTCACAATTTATTTTGTTGCAAATTGAAGTTTCTTTGTTAAAGCTTTTATTTTGTCATGAATCATGAAGGGTGTTCAGTATTTACCCTGCAATCCTTTATTCAGATCATTCAGTTGTTGATATACGTCAGCCATAAAAGATAGCCTGCATAGCCATGGCTTATTTGTAAATCTATCACTAAACTAACACTTGCTGTCTGAGAGGAAAACTTCAACTTTTTGTCTCATTTCATTCAAACGAGCAAGACAATTTACTTTGGAAACCCACATTACCTCACTGTGGAAAAGAAGATTATTATGCTCGCTCCCATTTCCTCACATAAAATTGCAAATAATCTGGATTTGCCTGCTTTTGATTTTATGAAATTAACGATCTTCACTGCTTCTGTCAATACTGTTTTCATATCATTTGGTCATTTTCTGGCAACTAGAGCCTCCCTGTGAAGACTATAGTGGAGAAATGTCGCCTGTGTGGTGGCAATCTTGATCTGGGAAACCACAGCACCAAGCTTTCCAGACATAGCTCATGCACAGTCAGTGCAAATTCCAACGAACATCTCCCAGTCTACACCATGTTGAGCTACAAAGGTATCAATAGCGTAAAATATCCCCTGCCACTGTCCGACCTGGGAACTCCTTGCAGAACAAAATTTAC
This sequence comes from Timema douglasi, assembly GCA_901482245.1. Lineage (NCBI taxonomy): Eukaryota > Metazoa > Arthropoda > Insecta > Phasmatodea > Timematidae > Timema > Timema douglasi. Next base: position 69,913 of record CABEEJ010001596.1, read on the forward strand.
TATGCCACAGTGGGGGTAGAATCAATATAACTAACAAATGCTTGTAACTGTGTCATATTTTTGCAATTTGTACTCTCGTCTAGCTATACAGAAAAGTATTGTTTGGACCACAGTTTGTTGATGAGTTGTTCCTTCAACTATATTAGCCATACTTGAGATCCTGTGAGACTCAGTATCATTAAACAAAAAGATCACATCCAGCAGATTTGCTTGTTTGTCATCAATAACACTTGACACCATGTCTTTGACAGCAGGCAGTAAATATGACTCGCCATCAGTGTGGGGTTTTCCAGCCCTTCCTATTACTATTACTTTTAAATGACGCTTCAAGACCCTTCATATTCAGAGATAAATAAGATACCATCTTTGTCATTCCGATTTTATCTCAGCTTCCTTACGCCTAAAAATGTCAAGTGGTTTACTTTTAAGGTTTTCATGTTTCGTATTAAAATGTATTTTTTTAAAAATAAATATGGCTTCATTGAATTGTTGGAAAGGGTCTCATTACAAATAACACATAGAGGTATAGGTTCTGACTCACTTCCTGCTTAGGAAAATCCTAAGGACAAGTATTCAGGATCATACTTTCTTAACTTAAGCTAAGATTTCTTCTGATGAGTAGGCCTAAGCAAAGAAGATTCAACTTCCGTTAGCTCGGCAATAATTTTACAACCATCATCTTCACCAGAGACAGCCTCGCGTTCCGATTCGAGTCTTCCCCTTTTAACAGGCCAGGTTGGCTTAGTTAACCCCTTATCCATCTTGGCGGATACGAGAAAAGGTTAGAAAATATACTTCATGCTTTTCCGTTTCTGAAAAAAAAGAAGGAAAAAATCTACTTAAACTCTTGCGATTCTATTTTCTACACGTTTATCTGCCAAGTGATGAAAAACCAATTGCCAATAAAGCCACACTTAAAAGAAACAGAAATAGGTCATATGTGTATATACCAAGCGTGGATCTAGGCGTTGTTGTCAGAGGGAGAGGGGGAGGGCGAGAGAATGATTTTCAGGCTCATCAATGGTAATCGTTGAAAAAGAAAAATTATGTCACCAAGTCATGACTATTCATGAAAAATGATCAAATTAGGTACTCTAAAAATAAGCAAGATAACAACTGCTAATGTAGAATGTGTCAAGTAGAGGGTTGAAAATTCTCATAAATTGGTCTTCAGCTGATAGCAAAAAGAGGGAAAAGTGAGGTGGAGTTAATCAGATAACGGTAACCACCAAAAATTAGGGTTTTCCATAAGTCCCTTGTTGCTTTACCAATTTTACCTTGAGAGCTGCTCGCGTACCTCATGAAAGGTGCCCACGTACCCCAGTTTGAGAACCGCTCCTCTATATTACGGCTAGTCTATATAATATTTTGAGATTTTATTATAATTATTTATGGTCGGG
>CABEEJ010001596.1:71473-127552 GCA_901482245.1 Timema douglasi
GGTGAATGCTATGCTTGCAACCCATCCCCCACCCGTAAAATGCGCCATTATTGCCGCGTGCTGGGCTTGATACATGTGACTGTGACGTCATCTGAGGCAACATAGTCGTATAGCTACTAATGTGATTTAGTCACACGTCACTGCTCATCAGCCTCTTTAAAACTTACTCCGTGAATCATGGACTTCAACGTGGTTATTAGGCCTACAGGTTTCGTGAGGCAATTTAATAATATTCTTTATTTATTTTTCACACTATAAAATAGCATAAAATAATAATTAGGAATACCAATTTTTTCAATTACCTATAAATAAAGGACATCAGCCATTGGCAACAAATTATATTTTAAAGAGAACTAACAACTGATAGAAATTTCAACAAAATTTACTTTATAAATAAAGTTACAGGAGCAAGAAATTACAAAGTTTTGTATTGATATATCCTGAAATAAGGAATCAAACTTCGAAATTTTTCATGAGGCTTGCAACAACATATCTTTGTGAGAAAAGTTTTCACTGTATACAACTACAAAGACTTAATTTAGAAGCAGCCTAAATGTAGAAAATGATCTGCGCTTGTAGGTGACAACCCTAACCTCAAATATTGGAGCACTTTGTGATCAAAAGCAAGCCCACCCGAACCACTTATAAATCAAAGTATACAGATTAAAATTTTGCATTTAGCAAGTGGAAATATTTTAAGAATTAAGTAAATATGAGATGTATTTTTTATTTGAATATTTATTCAAGTATAGTGTTCTAAAATACTTGTAAAATTTAAATGTCGTTAGTGAATGTTAATAATATTAGTTACCCGTTTCAGTGGCGGTATGGTATAACGCGCTACTTTCACATTATACTAGACTGACAATGATGGGAAGATTGAGGTTCGAATCTTGGTCATGTGTACTGAGGATGGTTTTTACAAAGTGGTTTTCCACTCTCCTTTCACGAAAATTCGGCTTAATTTCCCATAAATATAACCTACCTAGCCCCTAAAACAACTAGTATAGTTTGTACATATACGTATAGCCCTATGGGTAGTAAGACGTGGTGCTAATAATAATAATAATGATACATGGAAGAGCACTGAAAAATGTTGTAGATGTTTCTAAATCCCAAATTATTTATGAAGTGGTTTGATATTTTAAAATATATTTTCCACGAAAACGTAGGCAAAGTTTCTGACAAATTAAAAAGTTAAAATTTCAACTTTAAATTGCTTTCTAAACATATGTGATTACTTACATAAAACCTTATAGGTTACATTTTCTTAAAATATCATTCGATGACCTTATCAAGACATGTCTTTATTTGATAGAGAAAGGATAGATATAGGTTTCCAACCTTTAGATTTAGTTTCAAAAGTAAAATTTTTAGCGTAAGGCCTTGTTGATTAAAAAATAAATAATAACAACCTTAAACTCCAAATTTAAACTTTTTAACTGGTCAGAAATCTGCTGATAATGTTCACCTACATTTTTTCCAAAACGATAGTAAAAAGTTTCAAACAATTTGTCCAATAATCCGATATTTCTAGACGTCTGCAACTCGTTTTAGAGCTCTCCCATGTAGAACTCTTAAAGGAAGTTTTCTTTCATTAATAATATTGAAATAAATTTATTCACCTACTATCCTCCTAAATAGTAATGAGTATATATTTAAGCTGGTATAAAACCCGATGGTTGGTCCTGATGTGCAATACCCGGAACAAGGGTGACCTGGCGGTCTAGGGGTAAGGTGTCAGACTTCTGTGCTGTCGGCCGGGGTTCAATCCTCGGTCCCGGCAAAGATTTATCTGATTACCAAACTCTTCCTTCACCTTTGACAAGACATCTTGTGAATGTGGGGAGTGCCAGGCCTCCACCGTGGTTCGGATTCCACGTTAAACTGTAGGTCCTCCATTTCATCTCACAATCACCCTACCATTACACATTAGCGTAAGTGCGTATAACCCGAACGGGTAGTAAGACGCGGTGCTAATAATAATAATAATAATAATAATATCCGGAACAGTACTCAATCAGCCCACAGGCTGGTTAGTGAAGCCCGCCCGCTCCATATAGGAGAAAATACATTGACAGGGACTTCGTGGAGTTTCACGTGGCTTTCTCATCATAACCTTATAAGCGAGTGAGAAAAAGCCTACACATTTTCCCGGAAAGGTATATCACATACCTTCCAGGGATCGTTTACATAAAATAATTTATACAGGACCGACGGCTTTACTTTTCCTCCCAAGAAAGTTGTATTACGTATTTTCATCTTTCGGTAGGAATCCATCGAACTTTGTTGGGTTTAAACCCGTGAAATTCTGGTCTTGAGGCGATAATATTACCTCAGTATTATCGAGATCACCAGTAAAAAGTATCTGCAGTTAAATATACCCAATATGAAACTGTGATGTCATTAAAGTCAAACTTATTCCTGCAACCTATATTGATACATTATTATTACTAGCACCACGTCCTACTACCCGTTCGGGTTACACAAACTTACGCTAATGTGTAATGGTAGGGTGATTGTGAGATGAAATTGAGGACTTACAGTTTAACGTGAAATCCGAACCACGGTGGAGGCCTGGCATCCCACACATTCACAAGTTGCGATTAATACACGTCTTGTCAGAGGTGAAGTAAGGGTTTGGTAATCAGATAAATCTGTGCTGGGACCGAGGATTGAACCCCGAGCCCTCCAGTACAGAAATCCGACACCTTACCTCTAGATCACCAGGTCACCGATATTGATAATATTATGCAAGTGCCATCTTATGGGTAGTAAAAAATTGCAGCTGAAGATCACATTGCCTCACGTATGAATACGTGAAAGTAACTACAGTAAGTTTATAGCTTTCTAGAATCCTCTTTGGTGGTGTTCGAAGGGTTTTAAAATATACTCTCTCAATAGATTGGACTGCCAACGACAGGGAGATCGTGGTTTGATCCTGGTCTTATGTACTGATGGTGATTTTTCCCAAAGAGTTTACCACTCTCTAGGTGTGTGCTAGATTGATTTTTTTCGTTCGAGATGAGAACAGGAACGAAATTAAACAATCGAGACGAGATTGTGAAAGAGAATTTTAGAATCTCTTACTTTGGGACGAAAACGGGAATTAAAAATGTATAATTAATTATTTATAATACTATATTAAAACACTTTGCAATATTTAATTTGTTATATTAACATCTAATTGATATGTAAAATAACGCCACTAATCAAAAATAATTTAAATAAATACCTATCACATATAAAATAATAATAGCAAACACAAAAAACTGTTGAGTTACCCAAAGTTTTCTATATTCAGGAATGAAAGAACAATCCCCTAAAGTTTCGAGATTATAGCATCTTTGTCCTGACAGTCAGGTCGGGAACGGGAAAATATTTTCCCGCGGGAATCCTGATATTTTCCCTCCGCGTGAATACGGTTATACTTACTCTAAGTTCAAACTACATCACCCCTAACACATTAGCGTAATTTGATCATAATATTCCTATAACCCGAACAGGTGTTGAGACGCGATGACCAGAACAATTTATTTTTCTATCTTTCAGATAAGGTTCTTCCTATGAAAATTGAACTGTACAATATTCCTAGCTTACTCTAACTTGATTCCCAATGAACATGCACCGAAATATCCCGAAGTAACTAGCCCCTCTTGTGGTTCAACACAACACCTGGTTAAAATATTTCCTCTGTTTATATATTTATCCCCGTTTAAATCTGTTCTCAGGCGTTTTAGCTTATTTAACCTCTTCCCGTCTTGGTCCCCTTTCTCCCCCCCCCCACCCCTCACTAACAGAAAGGAAACTAGTAATTATGTGATCCAACCCTATTAAATTTAATGATATATAAATTATGTAAGATCGTTTTAGTGCGTTTATTCGACTGTGCCCCATTATGGTTAAACAGTTATTTTTTTAATCACAACTATAGGGGCTACACTAAACTTAAACGTTTTGTAAGATAGAATTGGTATGAGATGGACTAATTATATGTAAATACAACCATCGTGTGATATGTAATACATATTTACTATTAATTTATCAAAATTATTGGGTAACACGTTCCCATAGTATAATTTATTGATCCTAGTATTCGCCTTCAGCCTAAGTTAAATAATTGCCAAGCAGGTGGAACAGTGGATATTTCATAATCCTGATAAACACAACTCAAAACTATTTTGTAAGTGATTGTTTTCAAAGTGTTCTTTCAAATCCCCGAAAGTTTCGATATTATAACATCTCTGTCCCGAAAGTCACGACAGTTGCGTGTTGATTACTTTATTTATAGCTTTTTTTTTATTTAATGGCGTATATGACCGGGAGGGACTTGATATCCTATCTCGGTCACCTTATGTGTAGACTATTATCCACTCTGGTGTCACAGAACGTTGCCCAGGATACACCATAGGAGGTTGTCTACACGTCGTAACCGCAAAGAAATGATTTGATGATAGTGATTATGAAGTTGTGGAGCCGGAGGTAGTCTTAACCTAACTTAAGCTTAGTTAACATAACACGGGTGACCGTTGGGGTAATTCGCCTTAAGGAAAAAATACCCAAGTTACCAGTCGGGAATTGAACTAGGGACGACTAGACCTCGTAATAAGGTTCACTGACTACTTACACCACGGGGCCAGTTTTTACCTAAGTCATGTAGAGCGTCGTTACCAGTCAAAAGTGCAGAAGTGTGATATACACTCTGTATACATGTAGAGCGTTTTTATCGGTCAGAATGTAAAAACGTGTGATATGGAGTATACATATAGGTACAGCTTCTTAAAACAGTCCAAATATATTTTTCAAAATGTGCATATGAGCGATCACTTAAGATAAACTAAGATCTATTCTATCTAGCTGACGATTTTCGCACGTTCATCACAGAATCTGTCTTAAAATATGATTGAAGAATGACCCTAAGCATATAACTCATGGGTAGCTCAGTGGTAATAGCATTGGCATGCTAAGCCAACGGTCCCAGGCTCTATACCCGTGGCCATGTGACATTTTTCAATTTAAAGAATAAAAAATAAATTTAGCTCCGTGATTTAATTAGTAATTTTTATGTATTTATTTAGGTATTTAACTTTCACTTTCTTAAACGATTGATGATATCACACACGACTTATAAACTCACTTAAACATAGAACATACACAACATCCAGCCCCCAACCGTAAATTCATCACTGTGGAAAAGGAAACCCACATTTTACCAATTATACCTTTTTTGGGGGGGCTATGCCAGAAAATGAACCTAGGAACCTTAGACTAGTAGAAATACACGTTACCGACTGATCTAAGGCATTGGACAGTTTAATTAATTAATCGAATATCACCCACACATGGTCAATTTATCTTCTCCTTAAGGCACGGTGTCACAACCAAAGCCATAATCGCTATCTTTTCTCTTTAATTCTTCTACTTCTACCTCTTAAAATATCACTCCCTTAGAAGCCTTCACAATGAAACGACACTTTTCTTTTCAGCCATCTCTTCGCATCACGATGCTCATTTGTTACGATGTTTTGATTGTTGTTCTCTTGGAGGGTTTTATGGGGCTATAATCTGGAAGGATCAGTTACATTGTTGACGGCTTCTGATAACATCACGGGGCTCTGAGGCTTGACAATGTCTACATAACCATACCCTCCTTGGCTTCCTCCCCCCCTCCTATATTCCCCTCTCCTCCCTTACCATCCTACTAACTATCAAGAGAGATCCTGGCACCTAGGGCCGTGTGACGAACTGACAGGAGGATAGCCTAGGGTTGGAAATTTTCTCTAATATAGCGACATATTCATCATTTGACATATTGCAAGTTATGTACAGGTAGACTCATGGTTTTCTTTGGTACTACTGACAGCTAAAAGCTTTGAAAGGTTACCAGATCAAATTATGTATCTCTACGCCGAACCATATGATCTGCAAAAACATGTGTTTAGCAGTTGTCACTTCTGACGGTCAAAATTTAGGTATATACATAAATGTTGACTGTCAGAAGTCAGCTGTGAGCTGTCAGTCAGCACCAAAGAAGCCATAACGCTACTGTAGCTGACAATTTCCCACGTCTATCACAGACTCAACCTTAAACTGTGAGTGAAGAATGAGCCTGAGCATGGAAAAAATTCCGGAGAGCTTTGTGGTAGAGCATAGCCAAAGGTCCCGGGTTCAATTACCGTGTCCAGGTATTATTTAAATTTAATATTCTATAGAGACATGTTGATATCTCTCTCTTCCATTTTGGTGCAAACCATATTTTAAAATACCAAACCACTTATTAAATTGTTTAATTGAAAACGCACCACTGTTTTTTTTTCTTCCTTTCCGTTTTTCATCAACTGGTAAATTGACGATTTGAAGTCTGATCCTTGTTTACGTCCGAGAATGAATTAGGTTACAACCCGCTTCGTTGACTACATGGTCTAAGGCATCACTAGGGATGTGAAAAAAGTATCTATATTTTACTAATATCGATATTTTCCTTTCGATACTAGTATTTCTTTACTCGATACTTTTTTCCAATACTTTTGTTAGTATTAGTACTCACAATACGGTATCGGATCGGTATCGAAAGAAACAACAATTTTGTTATCTTCCCTCATGTTGGGATTACATTTTTTCTAGAGTGGATTGTGAAGAAAGAACAATATTTCAATTCTCCCTCTTTTTCTGCATGACAAGCAAGAAGCAACTCCAGCATTCAATATCTTTTAACTTATAATTCAAAGCAGTTCTTTCATCTTTGTTTATCAATACACTTTGATACCTTACCAGGTGACGGGGTGAGTGGCGACCAGTCTACTACCCCTTCCTTTATCGATGAGCACGGCCATCACAAACTAAACAAAATAAGCTTTTATAGAACTCAATGAACTCAAGTCAAATAAAGAGTGCCCCAAGCAGACGAATCAAAAAAGTTTATGTACGTTGATTAAGCAGATGAAGCAGGGCAAGGCGTCCACTCTTCTATTTGTCAATAATTAATAATCTAACTTGATAGAATGTATAAACGACGAATGTGGTTAAAAAATGGCATCTCTCAGAAATGAATTATGGAAGTGTTTTTAAAAGTTGGATAGCGAAAAATCATCGTGTAAAATATGTTTTAGATTATTAAAAAACCATTATAATTTTCAGTGTTTAAATAATATTAAAATATAATATTTTTATTATCCAAAAGTTGGAATTATTATTATTACATGATAAGAAAAAATATTTTCCCAGATTAAAATTTTGATAGCGATACTTACTGTTATCGATACTTTTCTTTCGTTACTAGTACGGTATCAATATTTATCTTCCTATACTTTTAATGAGTACAGTATCGATACTTTTCTTTCGATACTCGTGTGGTATTGATATTTATCTTCCTATACTTTTAATGAGTACAGACAGTATCGATACTTTTCTTTCGATACTAGTACGGTATTGATATTTATCTTCCTATACTTTTAATGAGTACAGTATCGATACTTTTCTTTCGATACTAGTACGGTATCAATATTTATCTTCCGATACTTTTATTGAGGACAGAATCGATACTTTTCTTTCAATATCATTTCCTTAGGCATTACTCTCACAATAGACTGGACTAGCGATGACAGGGAAATTGGTGCTCGAATCTTGGCCAGATGCACTGAGGGTTGATTTTTCCTCAACTGTTTTCCAGTCTTCCTCCACGCGCAAATGCGAGTAGACTTCCTCTAAATTCAAATTTACTCATCCCTAACACATTCTTCTCGTAATTATTAAATATGCGTATAACCTGAACAGGTAGTAAGATGTGGTGGTAAAGAAAATTAAAATAAATAGGTGATGTCTCTAATATCCCGATGGTGCGTCAAGGCTTACAAACATCTTCCATGGTAGCCTAGAGCACGCAGACTGCCATTGTTTGAGATTCCTTCTCTCAGGACCGGTGTGGTATGATAACAGCATCTCAGCCGACCCTCATCTATCAAGACAACCCCTCTTCTCACCCCCACCAATGGTAACTCAAGGATGACTAACTGTATCATACGTCAGGGCTAGCAACACTACCACAGCCAAATTCTCGAAGTGAGTCTTGACTCTAAGATTAAATAACAACTCAAATAGAACACTTATTTTTTAATAACTGACCAAGTAGAGCAAGGTCTTGTTTTTAACTCGGTCATTTGGCATTTGGTCTGTTTGTTTGTTCCACAATTAACACCAAATGCGTGCAAGGTCGTAGGGAGGGGGTGGGAGGAGTTTGGTCAGCACATACTCCAATTGCTGAAAGCTAGAAAAAATTCTAAAAGATAAACAGTTCTAGAAGCTATCTGAAGTGTTTTATGGCACCCCTATATGCCAGAGTCTAGAACAAATTCTAGATATTAAACACCTCTAGAAGCTCTCTGAAGTGTTTTTTATGGTACCCCTAATTGCTAGAGTCTAGAACAAATTCTAGATATTAAACACCTCTAGAGGCTATCTGAAGTGCTTTTTATGGTAAAACAGCTCACTAATTTGTACTTGTATCTTAATTTTGATATTGTTTGAACCATAAATAAAGACATAAATATATATATTTTGTTCATAAAATTTTGGAGGGGGGGGGGAGGGGTGATTTGAAACCCCAAAACCCACCCTGACTACGGCCTTGAATCCGTGGACCAATTTTACCAAAAAAGTTGTATGGAGATTCTTTTAACCAAAGCCAAACAAAGTGTGCACATGGTTTTTCGATCTGGTTACCCATTTAAAGATGGAAGGTGCACAAATGGTTTAGTTTAGTGGCTCATCTCTGGTGATTTGAATTTAAAATTATAAGCAATCGATACAGCACCTCAAGCATTTTTAAAACATACGTTGTGAGACTGACTTCTTAAAACATGTGAACAATGGTTATTCTCTATGCATAAAATGTAGGCCTACTATTGAATAATATTGTATTAATTTGTTTTCAGTCCTATTTAACCACCAAGAAAAATGTATCAACTTCAAATCCAAGAAGACGTGAAAGATATTTCAACTTGAAAGCCAAACTTAAATTATAGGATGGAGAAAGATATACTGTTCACATACAATAGCCCCATGGCTTATTTGGTGCTGACTGACAGCTCACAGCTGACTTCTGACAGCCAACATTTAGGTATATACCTAAATTTTGACTGTCAGAGGTGACAGCTGCTAAACACATGTTTTTGCAGATCATATGGTTCGGCATAGGGATACATAATTTGGTCTGGAAACTTTTCAAAGCCGTCAGCAGTCAGCTGTGAGCTGTCAGTCAGCACCAAAGAAACCATGGGGCTACTGTAGTAAAAATTTAGTAACTAACTATAAGAACATGTAGGGAGCGAGTTCTACTGCTATTATTATTATTATTATTATTATTATTATTATTATTATTATTCTCGGGCTTCTCGTAATCCTAAATTATTTTTCCTCGATAGCTCTTATAAGACGAGCCCTATAGGTCGTTGTATCCATAGCACCAATTCTAGATTTGTCGAGTTTGATTTTTATCATAAAAGGAAAGCTAAACTCAGAGAGTTATTTAAGGATGTCCCATATCAATAATTTATCATGTAGAGGTTCTGCCTATATTATTTAAACTTACAATATTCTGCTCTATTTTTTGCATTATGTTACTGATTACTATTTAGTTATTTGTTTTTAATGTTACTTTTTTATTCTTATTATTATTAACTACTTTTTATCTCGTAACTATTCATCAGTATATAACATTATTTAGCCATTTTTTGTCTATCATTTTTTCTTGTGTAAATATATGTATTATAAGGTATGTACGTGTGTACTTTTCAGTGCTGGCCTGTTATAGGTCTTACGACTGTTGGCCAGCACTATAATAAAGGAAATTGAAATTGAAATTGATATTATTATTATTATCATCATCATCATCATCACCCCGTCTTACTACCCTTTCGGGTTATACGCACTGTCTAATGTTTACGGAACTATTACTATTAATGATGATGATTATGATAATTATATTAATAAAATTAATTATAAGATAGTTATTGAGGCAAAGTTAAGGCTGGAACTCTTTCTCATACTTAGCCAAACGTAATATATTTTAGCTTAAAAATGATCTATCTGCGACACAATTACTTAATTCAAGCCTAAATGATAACGGCTATGATTTTTATATAAGAATGGACCGGCATATAGCTTAAGACATAGTGCTGTATAAAAACACACGTTGTAAATTCGATAGTGTTCGATCCCTAGACTTTATACCGGTTGGTGACTAAGGAAGTCATTCATACACGGGATCCTCTTGTATTTTGTCAACATCTAAAATCTAATCTAGGAATTTAGTGTTACGTGTTAATGTACTAAGAATAGTTAGTTATGCTCAAACTTTTGTGTTGAAAACACTACCAATATAATTTATATATTTAGCGAAAATTTGACGTGGCTAAACAAACACATTATATTTTGTCAATCGCAAATGTATTCATCTAAGTGACGTTGGGTTGAGAACTATCCTGTCTAATGACCCAAAAATGATGCAAGTTGTATTAATAAAAGTTGGTGATAAATCAAATGTATAGTGTTTGGTTGTTGTGTCTACCCTTGAATTAAACATGGATAAGCCACCTATTGTCAATATACTCACTTTTTTTAGCACCGCGTCTTACTCCACGTTCGGGCTGCACGCTTATATACTAATTACGATAATGGCTTAGGTATTAGGGAGGCTATATTTAAAGTAAGTGTACCCGCATTTGCACACATACAGAGTGAAAAAACATCTAGGAAAATCAACCCCTCAATAGGCCTACACTTGACCGAGATTTGAACCTCAATCTCCCCGTCATCGGCAGTCCTCTATACTGCTAGTGTAGCGTGATAGACCACGCTGCCACTGAAGTGGTTAATACTTACTCTATGACATTAGGAACTCGAAAGTTCACTGCCACACTTAGAAAAGTACGCCACCTATCTCTATTTTGAGCTAGTTCTGTCCAGTCCACATCATTACACCCTATTTCTTTCAGGTTCATTTAATGTTATCATCCCATCTACTCCTAGGTATTCCCAATGGCCTCTTCCCATTGGGTTTGCTAGTTAGTGCCCTGAACAAGGTTCTAGAATCTTCCCATATTATTTATTAGCATTTGTAGCCGATGATTTCCGCACGTCCATCATAGACTCTGCTTTAAAATATGAGTGAAGAATAACCCTGGCCAAGGGATGATTCCTGGATACCTCAGTGGCTAGAGCATTGGTGTACTAAGCTAACGGTCCCGGGTTCTATTCCTGTGTCCAGATGTCATTTATACATTTTCAGAATACTATTAAAGTTGTATAAATTATTGTACTTTCATTTAATTAGTTTCTTTTATCATCAAAATTGGCCAAAAACTGACATAATTAGGGCCAATGATTAAAAGAGCATTTTACAAATTAATTCGAACATAATTTTAGCTCGCATAGTATCATTTTAACACCAGGGAAAACCTTTCTGATGTATTCTGGTTTCTCATAAACAAGCTTTATATACCAGATCTTCTACACAGTCCATTCTGTAAGTCTTATAAAATTGCTGCCACAACTTTATACCCTCGGCCATTCCGAACTTATGTCCAAACCACGGTGACAAATGCCCAAAGGAATCATCCATAAACCCATATATAACACCACCCTTGGTGTGAACACCGCATTTTTCATGTTTTGAAGGTTTATTTCCCCCGGTAGTGTTTTTTTTTTTGAAAGGGGGATTGAGGAGTTTTCAAAATTGTGTATCTATTTCATATTATGTAAGGAGGAAGGATAGTAGGATACAAAAAATAGCCTTTTCAAGGAAAAGATATGGAGAATACTGTAAACTTTATGATGTATGGTTTTGCTATACATGTCTTTACGCGGACGGGGTGAGATGAGAACTTTGTGAGAAATGGACTCAATTTTCTTATGGATTAGTTTTGAGAAACTGGTAGGGTTGGCCAAAATACTGCTTGTTTCAATGGAGTGCTTGACTCCTGACTCGGGAGGGGTGAGATTCGAGCCCTGAATTGTTAAACTGACTAAACACTAAGGATTCTTTCATGGTGGCGTGTTTTTTTTAAAATCGGAAGTAAGAAAGTAGAAGAAGTAAGAAAGGAAGAAAAATTCCAGAAAAAAATGAAAGTCTTTTTATCAAGAACTGCTAGTCTTTGAGGTTAAATCTTATCAGTTTTGAAGACATGTCATTTTTTTTTACAAGGCCTACGTTACAGACAATGCTCATAAGTATATAAATTCTGTTTATGATCACCTGGTTGTGGAGAGTGTTTTTGTATGAATTTTTTTGGGCCATTCTCGATTTTTAAGTAATATTTTCTTGGCTGGAGTCTTTTTTGGGGGCAATTTTAGGCATTTATGGATAAATATGAGGCATTTATGCTGAATGAGTATATCTTTAAATTATACTATAGATATTTTATTGAAACCCATACAATTATTTTACTCTCACATATTGCCGAAACGAGAGTTTTTTGGTATGTAATAAATTTGGTTTCCTCTTTGCTTGTTTGGTTTTAAAACACACATTCCTGGTGAGAGAATACGACTAAATTGAAGAGGGTTGCGTTGAGAAGGGGTAGCCATTACTTCTGAATCAGATATTTTATAGGTCATTTTTTGATCAATTTTACGTCACCAAAATCCGGGTGCTGCTTATCAGTATACAGAGGAGTTTACAAGCGAACACCACCTGTAGCTATATATCTATATATATTAATGTAAGGGTAATAATAGCTGTCATATCTTATATTCTATAATAGACCTTTGTGTTCATTCAGTGGCGTGGCATAATGTGTCGCAAGGGTAAGTTTTTGTATATCATAAAAAAATTTTTTGCCACTTCGTGTTTTTGACCATTCAGGCTCCACGTATATGAAATAATTACGATAATTTGTTAGGAATGAGGTAAGTTGAATTTATAGGGTTTGTACTAGCATTCGCGTGGAGGCAGAGTGGAATAAACACTTAGGAAAAAAAAGCATCAGTACACCCGACTGGGTTTTTGAACCATGGTCTTTCTATCATTTGCAGTCCAGTTTGTTGCGAGAGTGACACTGTAGATCATTTGACCCCGGATATGGTATTATCACTCATTAGAAAATTCGTTGGACAGGTAACAACGGAAATACATACACATGTGAGGTATTTAGAGCAGAATCTATGAAGGATTCATTGGTCAAATGGGGACATCTAGGAGGAAAACATATCACAACAAGTCATTGTATTAATTCAATAGTGAGTCCAACAACTTCAGTGACCGCATGGTCTAAGGCGTCAATCTCGTGTTGGACTGACCTGCTGAGGACGAGGAAATCGGGGCACGAACCCTGGTCTGGTCTATCGAAGGTGGTTTTTCCTACATAGTTTCCCACTATTCCTTCACAGAAATGCGGGTAAACTTCCACTAAAGTGTTTACTTGCTCATCCATGCCTCATTAGAGTAATTAACTAATCATCATATAGGCGTATAACCTGAACCGGTAGTAAGACGCACTGATAAGAAAAAATAGTGAATTCTAAACTACTCTAAGTGCAGTGTAGTGTTGCGGCTTGTTTCCAGAGCAAGCATATCTTGTTAATAATTGTACCTGTGGTATGCCACTCCCCACTTGGTCCTCATTGGACAAATAAGTCAATAACATATAGGCTTTTCTATACATAAATTACATGTGAATGTGTGTTTTTAGATACCTGACCAATGAGAGTTCAACTGAGTGGTGAGGATATTTCACAGTTATAGTTTCAACAAACTCTGCTTATCTTGAAAATAGCTCTCACACACCCTGCCACTGCTATTTATATATTTGTTTTACATTGATGAATAAAACCCGCCTCGGTGGCGTAGTTGGCTAACGCGCTTGTCGTGTTGAGCTCGACTGCTGAGGACGAGGAGATTGAGGTTCGAATCTCGGTCGGGTGAACTGGGGGGGTTCCTAAATAGTGTTCCACTCTCCCACCATGCAAATGCGGGCTCACTTCCTCTAATTCAACCTTTACAATTCCTAATCCATTAACGTAATTAGTACTGAAAGCATATAACCCGAACGGGTAGTAAGACGCGGTGCTAAATATTAATATTAATGGATAAACATATTTTAGTTTTAAATTGAACTCGTAAATACAGTAAGATTCGTCTAATTTGACATGGGTTAATTCGAAAAATGGTATAATTTGAACCCACCATGATTCCCCGTGAAATTTCTCTTTAAGTCAATGGTATGAATAACATTTTTACTAAACCAACCAATATGCTGAGAAGGTCAAATAAAGTTGTAGTTAGCTTATTGACACAAATGAGAAAACGGGAAACTATGCAACGGTGGCGAGTGGGTTGCCTCTTTTAGGGGATCTGTTGGCTCGGCTTTCATCAATTTCGATTTAAGTCTGCAATTTTCATATGATAATTTTTCCAAGGTTTTATATTTTGTATGAATTTTTCTTGTTTTTTTCTTATGTATGTATTTATTGTGTCTATGTGTTTTATACATCATATGTAAAAGTGTGTGATTATCTTTAGCATATTTTGAGGTTATTAATTTATTGTGTATGAGCTGCATAGATAGTAGTTAAAATGGTTAGTTAAAATTTCGAATATCTTGATTCGTTTTAGATATCCCTTGAACTTTGAATTTAAAAAGTTCTACTGTACTTTTTAAAATGCCAAGTGGACTTTGTTTTGAAAGAGGTTGTAGAAAAGTTGCACATGTTGTCATCTTGGCTAGATGACCTTGATCTGGGGGTAAAGCCTAATCCACACTATTCGAAAATGTGGACTTATGTTCAGGTTTCGGATAAAAATACGAGAAGTGTGGGAGATTACACGAATATAGAATGTTCGGTAAAATATTCGAGATTCTAGAGATTCCGCTCTGGATGCGGTTTATGGCCGCGAATAAAAGGAAACGAATGCTCGTCACTATTTGGGGTTGACATCCACGAGAAGGCGAATATCCATATAGGTTTCATGACATCAATATAGACGAACATTATGGCGAATATTCGGCCGAAACATTCGTCCACATTGACGAATAGTGTGGAACCTGCTTAAGGAGAAGTAGTACTTGAAAAACATAAGACAGATATTGTAAGGATAAATAACACTAATGCCACTTATGTTCGTGCAGAGTAATTTTAATTTTATTTATTTCTTCACAATTTCTCTAACAATCCTAATGAAAAGGTCCGATACACTTTAATTGTCAAGCCTACCACAAATAAATATTATTGCTTTTATTTGGAGATCGATAAGCTGTTAAATTAGTTGCCAAATTAGATGTTAAATTTATTAATAAAGCGCGTCTAACAGTAAATTAAGGATAGGATAGCATAATGGGGTTATATGTTTGAAGATACAACAAACCATTATTATTATTATTATTATTATTATTACTAGCCTAATTTGAAATAAAACTTAATCTGTGGGCCAAGAGGACGAGTTTGTCACATTACTCCTGTGAACCTTCTCATGTCGACTCATTCCTTTCAACATATCTCTTTCAACTTCGTCATATCAACTTAACCGACAACTCACCTACGTCCCTTTACCCCTAACAAGACATGTATTAATCACAACTTGTGAACGCGTGGAATGCCAGGCCTCCACCGTGGTTCGGATTTCACGTTAAACTTCAGGTCCTCCATTTCAGCTAACAATCACCCTACCATTTCACATTTAGCGTAAGTGCGTATAACCCAAACGGGTAGTAAGACGTGGTAATAATAATAATAATAATAATAATAATAAACTTATCCGTCAACTCCCCTCTGTCATCTAACCCCTTTCAACTTGTCAACATCCCCCGTTTCGGTGGCGTAGTTAGCTAACGCTTTAGTTTCATGTTGAGCTAGACTGTCGAGGACGAGGAGATCAAGGTTCGAATCTCACCCGTGTAAACTGGGGGGTGGTTTTCCTTTAATGGTTTTCCACTCTCGGCAGTAGCGTAGCTAAGGGGGGCACGGGTGGCGGTGGGACCACCCTGGGTGGCACCAACTCGAGCTACGCCACTGAGTATCCCTCCACACAAATGCGGGTCCACTTCCTCTAAATCCAACCTTCCCAATTCCTAATCCATTTGCGTAATTAGTACTTAAGCGCATAACCCAAACGGATAGTAAGACGTGGTACTAAATAAATAAATAAAATAACTTATCCATCAACTCATCTCTGTAATTTTACCCCTGTCAACCTGCCCCCCCCCCTCCACAACTTAAAATAACCTAATAGAGTCAAGTCACTAGATTATAAATTTACCAGATAAAGCCCAGCAAATTAGTAAGTTTTATCTCTGAGTAATCATAAAAAAATATTGCAAATTTTTACAAAAAACCTCACCTTTGTTAAAACCTTATTCCACACAGATGAAATGGCGTAGTTTTGCCATTATAAACCGAGCGTTGTTTCTTAAAATCAACTAGTTGATAACCACGTTGTTTTCTGGTAGACACAGGTTTCATTTGACCGGTATCCGTCATATGCTGCCATTTTGATGACAATCTTAAGAAATTATCAATAAGTCGTCTAGATTCAAACACCGTCCTCCCACAATCTTCTCTATATGAATCCCGCTATAACTTTGTAGGATGTAAGATTTTTTTTTTAATAAAGAATTTAACAGTTACTTCAAAACTTTATATTTCGATTGAATGTTAACAAAGATTCAGGGCAGAGGGGGATGAAGGAGGTGGGAAGGATTGTGTCGTTTATTTCCCTGAAGGTTCCTTGTTCGTAGTGTCCAAGCTCTCACACACCAGTTTATTGAATTGGGCCGCGAAACGAGCAACTTGGGGAAACAAACGCATCTCGTACGACTCCTAAAGTTAACCGCCCGCCGGCCGGACCGAAGGAAGCCAATCGTTTCTTATCCCCCCACCCCCAACATCCCCCACGAACCCCTTTCTCCCCCTTTCATTGTGAGGAAAACATTTTCCTTCTTCTCGAGATATAAAACTGGACTCTTCACGATACTATGACTGGCGTGAAGTCAGCTAGGTTTACTTTGCCCTCCTCCTGTAGACTAAATATAGATTAATATATAGATGTGTACACCACGTACTTAGTAGAGTCCATTCACCGTAGGAGTGGTGGTAGCTGACATCTAGCAGAAGATGTAAAAATTGTTAAATGAAAAACTTAAGTCATATCAAAATTGTTTGTTGTGAACATTTTGATTGACAAAAGTGACAATAAATCAATATATTGTCTTACAGATCATATTGTTCAGTGAATGGACACATAAGAGTAGATCTGTTTGTTCTTTTAATAACTGTCACCTACTCTCTTACCGTAGATGCGGGATACCTAATCATGCTATCCAAACCTTTTTTCCAGCACCACGTCTTATTACCCATTCGGGTTCATAAACATTTATGAAACATCACACTAAGAACATCTGACCGGGATTTAAACCTTTATCTCCCCGTCTTTGGAAGTCCCAGTCTATTATGAGAATGACGCCTTAGACCATTTGACAATTGAAGCGGGTCTACTTGCACTTCTTTTTTTTTAGCACCATGTCTTATTACCTGTTTGGACTATACGCCTATATTATAATTACACTAATGGGATATGGATTATAAAGGTTTAATTGAGGGGAAATACACCCACATTAGCGTGGAAAGAGAGTGTAAAACCATTTAGGTAAAACCACCCTCAGTGCACTCGACTGGGATTGAACCCCGATCTCCCCGTCTACCAGCACTTAATAACACTTATAATATAAGGAATGATGAAGGTATAATTTAAAGAAGTGTATCCAAATTCGCGTGTAAAATCGACCGGGATTCGACCCCTTAACTCCCCGTCACCACTAAAACTGACCAAATCGCGTGCGAACCAGTTCGGGCTAACCTTAAAAAAAATTACCCTTCTAGTTACATTGTAAAATTATCTAAATCAAAACTGTATTCACATTTCAATCAGTTTATATTTTCAATAAGTAAACAAGTTACAAGAAAAAACGTACGGGCTAGCCCAGTGATGTGCAAACTTACTTACAGGGGGGCCAAATAAAACAACATTGGTGGGCTAATTACTTTTCTTCATTATTTTTTCTTCAGAATTCATTAAAAATATAATATAGACGCACATGAATTAGATTAAATACATTGAGAATGCAAAACAATCATAAATAGCTTAGTGACTTGGTGTGTTTTAAGTTGCTATTATTTTTAGCACCGCGTCTTACTACCCGATACGCACTTACGCTAATGTGTACTGGTAGGGTGATTGTAAGATGAAATGGAGGACCTACAGTTTAACGTGGAATCCAAAACACGGTGGAGGCCTGGCATTCCACACGTTCACAAATTGTGATTAATACACATCTTGTCAGAGGTGAAGGAAGGGTTTAGTAATCAGATGAATCTGTGCCGGGACCAAGGATTGAGCCCCGGACCCCGAGTAAAGAAGTCCAACACCTTACTCGTAGACTGCCAGGTCATCTATTTTAATTTATTTCATAAGATTTATATGATGAGTGTGAGATGAGAGAAACTGTGAGGAGGTAATTCTCAAGAAAGAAGACAGATGTTCGTCAGTAAACTGGTTTATTAGATCACTTTTCTTTAGTTTCATGGTTGAAAACAATTTGTTCGTATGAATATAAGGATACGAACATTGACACGTCATATTTTTGGCCGTGATTTACCAAGTTTGTAAATTTTGGTTTTGGCATGGTTTCTTTTTTATAAAAATACAGTTTTGTTGTGTTTGAAAAAGCCTGCTTCACAACGCAACACATTTAAATTATTTATCCCACGAGCCGGATTGAACACACTGACGGGCTGCACTCGACCTGCGGGCCGTAGTGTTCACATCCCTGGGCTAGACGATATTATATTCACAAATATACCTTATAAGCTTGGATTTTTTTAAATGACAATTCGATCAACAATCATGGAATATTTGTATATAGAGAATATTAAAATTATACTGTCAAGAAATTATTCATTTGAGAATCGAATCTATATCATTGCTTCGAAATGTAAGCTATACTCTTTTTGTTAGCAGTATACTTTCTCGGAAAATAAAAAAGGGCTTAACTATTCCAATCTACAACCACGAAACCCCTAGAGTCCATTTCCAAACATTTCCGGCCCTCCAACCCCGCTTCTCCCCCCAAGAGCCTGATTCAAAGAGAATTGAACACGAGCTGTGCGATAGTGCTTTGTTTTAAAACTATTCACTTTATATATGTGCACCGTATATACACAGAGATACACACACGTACGACGTAAGCCATGAAAAAACTGTTTGGTCGAATCCTGATGGCTTCTGGAGACAATATCACTCAATTACTTCCACGACTTTCTTTTCTTAGAGAGAAAAAAAAGGCGTGAAAAAAATATATATAAAACGGTGAGGAAAATAGATTTTCTTTTCGAGATTGAATGGGGAAACCATTTCCTGAAATGGTCCTGTTCTGAGTTCTCCAAAGTTGATACAAGTGATAGTTTTTTTTGTCCCCGACCCCCTCAATCGTCAACCCCCCCTTCCCTTCGTGCTCGTTGTTTTACTCTTATGATGTATCAATAACCTAGCGAGAGTTATGCGAAGCTTGGTTATCCACACTCCCCCACCTCGTGTTACAGCCGTGTATTATGGAGTAGCCTAACATAGAGTTGTAAGGAGTTAACGTGATACCGCCATTCCGAAACCACAGGGGAGGATTTTATTGGCGGATAAACCATATTGTGAGGTTGAGAAGGGATCATGATGGCTTTTCAAAACTATGATAGACTAGACCGAATTTATTTTAAATCTTTGGGGAGAAGTTTATGTTGTCCACACAGAAGGTTTTATATTTTATTTTATGAAGTCTATTATTTTTAAGTGACTACTTCAATCTCAAGTTTGATATTCTGTGCACAATTGGAGCTACTCAGAAAGACAAGATGCTTGGCTTTGAACCAAGAGTCTGGGACTCGTATTGGTGAACACGTGGACTAAATGGCTAACTTTAATCCACTTTGGATTATCGGTGAAGGTTCGGTTGGGGTTTGAATCCCAACAGGATATAGCTTACAATTTTAAAGGACACAGCTTCTTCCAGGTAAGGAAGAAACATTAAATGAACATTAAAATGTGGAGTGAAATTATTGGTTGCGCAAGGAGATGTTTTGTTTTAATTTGAACATTATTTAGCATTTCACCTGTCTGTCTGTAACTTTGCTACGTGATAACTTTCAAACGCGTTGATCAATTTTAACGAGATTTAGCAGTGACATTCTTTGAGCCTGAGCCAAAGTATGTATGTACTGTATATATCTTTTAAATATGCTTATCCATATCAATATGGCGGGTAATTAGATGATTTTCTTGTTTAATAGCTCATCTTAATTACTTAGGGCTCTATATATATTGACCTGTATTGTGAGACTGCCTTTTTAAACCGTGGTTATAATATATGAATATAATGTACATCCAAAGAGTTTAATTGGCTGTAGTCACCGACTTTCTCATTGGTTAGTAAAGTGACACTATTAATGTTGAATTTTTTAAATGAATTTTGGCTCTTCCTATAAAAATTGGACTGTACTTTTGGAACAAAGTATATTAAGCGAAATTATTAGGCTATTATTATTTAGCACCGCGTCTTACTACCCGTTCGGGTTATACGCTTTAAGTATTAATAACGCTAATGTGTTAGGAATAGGGAAGGCTAAATTTAGAGGAAGTGAGCTTGCATTTGCGTGGAGACAGAGTGGAAAACCATTTAGGAAAACCACCCCCATTTCACCCGACCGAGATTCAAACCTCGATCTTTCCGCCCTTGGCAGTCTAGCTCAACATGACTAGCGCGTTATCTAACTATGCCACCGAGGCGGGCTAAGTGGAATCAGCTTGTCAATATTGTACGCCTTCGATTTATTTCACATTTTACTTTTAATAAAGAGAAATATTTTTTGAAAAATGTTGTCCTTGAAATAATGATTAACTTTAACGATTTATGTGCCCCATAGCCCAAAAAAATTCTATTCTGTCTTTCCTCGGGGTGTTGTTTTTATTTTTAGTGATGCCATCACTCAAAAAATTAAAGTTTAAGATTGGAAAACTTAAAAAAAATAATTATATAGTGATTTTATTTAAAATGATATATGGTGGGAAGGTCAGGCTAATATGAGCAGGTGTGGTATATGAGCATACCCGTCTGAAACTATCCCCTTGGCAAGTATGTGCTGTCACCTTACTGAGGAATGTTCAACTGCATCATAGCAACATGGCAACATAGCAACATAGACGGAAGCGCTTGGCGATAATAAAACAATCACAGTATACTGTATTTACCAGTTTATAAAAAGGTATGTTTAAAATTAAGTTACTAAAATGTTTCACATAGTTTGTACAAGTGACAAGAACTATATGTCGGTGACCTGGGGGTCTAGGGGTAAGGTGTCAGACTTCTGTGCTGGGGTCCGGGGCTCAATCCTCGGTAGTGGCAAAGATTTATCTAATTACCAAACCCTTCCTTCACCTCTGACAAGACATATTGTGAATGTGGGGAATGACAAACCTCCACCGTGGTTCGGATTACACGTTAAACTGTAGGTCCTCCATTTCGTCTCACAATCAGCCTACCATTACACATTAGCGTAAGTGCGTATAACCCGAACTGGTAGTAAGATGCGGTGCTAATAATAACAACAGGAACTATATTTATCTTTAGTTTGGTCGTAATTTAATCTCAGATGTAACATACAACCCAGTGACGTGTGGTCAATTCTGGACAAAGGAAAGCAATGAGGATACAATAAAGGGGGTCTGATGAATTCTAGTTTAACTGGAAGCTCATACTGTTTTTTTTATAGTTAAAAGTATTATGAGGAAGAAGGAAAGGGGGGGGGGGGGGGTTGACACAAACTTTGCATGTAATAAAACAAAATAATCTGTGATCATAGAAATATTACTCAATCATTAAATTATATATAGACTATATAAAAAATAATAATTGTAGTCCTAACTCAAATAAAAAGAAGAAGAATAATGGTTAATTGGCGATCACCAAAGTTTCCTCTTGGGTTATGTGTGGCCTGTAAATAAGTATGACTGATGGCCTGACTTATAATAGCTTTGAATCTGGATTTATTTTACATGCCGTTATCATTAGTAAATAGTAAGGTCATTTATATAATTTTCCACCAACGCAACACACCGATAATTGCCATACACTTTCATAAAATTGAGTATTGAAACGTCAAAGTTTTCATGTATATATATATATATATATATATACATGAAAACTTTGACGGTTCAATACTCAATTTTATGAAAGTGTATAGTAATTATCGGTATATATATAGGTTGCCTGACGATGGAGTGGGTCAAAAATCCGGGACGAAAAACTATGCTTCAAAATATTACTTATGCATTTTGACACAGCAGCCCTCCTCTTCCAATGCTGCACTTGTTGACGCACTCGTCATTCTACTACTGTATGCAAATAAATAAAACCACTTCCCTTGGAGGATAAAACAAGCGTCAATATTCGGTAAAATAAAACTAAACTTACTGTAAATTAGGGATAAATATATTATTTTGTAATATAGTGAACATAATTATATCTAGAAACAATAAATATCGCCAAAAAAACCTAAAACATAAGATGTTAACAGTATTAAACGTACGATTATACACCAATCACGATAGTAAACTCTTGCGCTAATACTCACCTAGGTAAACTATGCTTCCCTTTCTCCGATGAGGGACGGACAGACCCGGAAACAAACGATTGACGAAATAAAATAGCAAGCGAGACCAGCTGGTTGGCCGGTCAGCGGTCAGTCTGAGAAAGAACTGCTTGTTCAAAGAAAGAAGAGCTGCCACCTCAACTCACTATACTTATTGGGGAGGTTTTTAATTATAATGATTTGTTTAAATTTTATTTTCCTATTATTTTATTTATTCCCTTTTTAATTTTAGGGAAGCATTGCTTCACTTGCTTGCATTGAATAAACATCACTGATAAAACCTACTCATTGCATTCATGGAGAGAAAATTAAAGTTAACATCTCACCACAACGAACAGGATGGCTGAAAAGATGACGTGGCCACAGGTGTTTATATGAGCATCTTTTTTAAATTGTGAATTTTTACATTTTTCGCGGTGTCTACAGCTACCTCGTGCTTAAGATAGTCAAAATAATAGCAATTAAAATAGTTAAAAGTAATAATATTAATAATTAAAATAACGTAAAATTGTATATAATAATTAATAATAACAATAACAATAATTATGTGAACTAAAATAACGTAAAATAGTTAATAATGTTAATAAATAGTAATCATAATTTTATACATTCTTTGCTTGGATGGCTCTATCAAAACCTAGACGTGGTGGGTGGGATGAGCTGAGCATGTCAACTGCTGTTCGGCAAATTCTACAGGAAGGTGAGAGTGAAAAGGATGCAGCACGCCAATGTGGAGTACCATGTCAAATGCTTCGAAGACATCTTTCTGTGGTGTGGATGGGTGGAAAGGTAACTAAATGCCTCGGAAGAAAAGCAGTTCTTAACAAGGCTGAAGAAAAGGAACTTGTCAAAGCACTATTAAATATGGAAAATAGTCTTTTTTGCAGTGCATATTTACAGTTTGAGATCATAAGTGTTACAGTCCTAGTGTTCCAGTTCCATTCAATGTAGAGAAAAAAAACAGCTGGAAGAGACTGGGTTAGCAGGTTTCTGAAATGAAACCCAGAACTCTCAGTACGTAAACTGGAAGAAACATCTATCCACCGAGCAGTAGTATTCAATGAAGGCAAAGTCAATATATTTTTTGACACCCTAGAGAATGTTCCGTTTGATGAAAATAATATTAGAAAAATACCCTCTGATCAAATTTCAACGCAGACGAGAGCGGCTACACTTCTGTACACAAACCTGGTAAAGTATTGGCTCAGAAAGGTAGAAAAGCAGTTGGAGCCATTGCAAGTGGAGAGAAAGGTAAACTTGTTACAGTTTTATGCTGTGTAAATGCGAGTGGACAGTACATACCACCATTATTCGTCTTCCCAAGGGTGCGAATGATACCAAACTTTCCGGACAAAGCGCCAACAGCTAGTATTGGATTCGCGTCACCTTCTGGCTGGATTTCAGAAGAATTATTTGCTGTATGGTTTGACCATTTCTTACAAAAATTATTCCCAAAATATCGTTCTGCACCGATATTATTAATCGTAGATGCTCACACCTCACACTCCAGAAATCTGTCGGTGATACTGAAGGCACGGGAGATTAATGTAAGACTTCTCTACTTTCCTTCACACTGCACGCATAGGCTGGAGCCCCTTGATGCAACCATTTTAAAGAGCATTAATAGATTTTACGAACAAGCCGTGTTTACCTGGCTGTCTCAGCATCCCGGTAGAATTGTGACAGAAAAAGAAATTCCTGAACTATTTTCCATTGCTTACGGAAAAGGTGCTACGATTCGGAATGCGCAGTCAAGTTTCAAGAAGACTACAATCACATACAATCAATCCACATACATTTTCAGAAGAGGATTTCATTGCCGCAGAGCTCACAGTTAATCCAGAATGTAACAATAACACAACTCTTCACACACATATCTCATTTGGAAATTCTCTACCATCACCATCCCTGGGTGATTCCAATGAAATGAACAGCCACCTTATCTCACTACCAAAACTAGGACCATCTACAGAGACAGGATCATCTTAACCAAAACCAGGAACACCTGTACAGAAAGGATCATCTTCGCCCACATCAGGAACATCTACACAGGCAGGATAAACTTCACAATGCTCTCCAACATTCCGAGACCTGATTCCGATTCCAGCCAAAGGTACATGGAAGCCTTCTACCAGAAGAGTGGCTCATTATATTATACTCATGGATAGTCCTCACCAAAATGATGAGTTATAACTACCAGAAAAAGGAGTAAAAAGTCTTCAAGTTCATCATCTGCTAAGAAGTCAAGAGATGTAGAAGATGCAGAGTGCATTTTCTGTGGGGATCTTTTCTCCATACTAGATGGTAACTAGCTACAGTGCCAAGCAATCACGTCGAGTGCGGTGGTGTTGGTAAGCGACAGAAGCGTCACATTTGCGACTTTTGTTCGGACTAGCAAAATAGGCCTATCGATATAAAAATTGAATATCAGTAGGTATTGGTTTGTGCTAAGAGAGTAATTATTATTTGTTATATCTTTACCACTATTTTCCTGTCTGTATATGGACTATTGAGTATTTCTGTCTGATATTTAAAGTAGAGTTTTGTGTGTATATCAAATTATAACATGATGCTCATCTTACCCTTGGGTCTGCTCATATTTTCCTCCCGAGCTTTTAATATGAGCACTTGCAGACTTTTTTTTCTAGACCAAAGTTGTTAAAATATAATTTATATTTGTTGTATTTTGTAGACCTAATCAAATGAGCAATTGAATAAAATAATATTACTTTTGGATAAGCTTAATGTTTCTTATGAAATAACAGATTTTCTTAAGGTGCTAATAAGTGCCTAAACTCCCCATAAGTCTTTACATGATAGTTTGATAAAAATCATTTACTTTAGATTACTGATTACATATTCCTAAAAACTTAGTCTCAAGCTATTTGAGAAAGCAAACACGATTGTGTCATAACATTCATTTTCCTGTAGTCCCATGTGCGGATCACCTGGCACACCTCCACGGACCACAGTTTGGAACCTTCTGGTTTATATTATGGGAAATTTTGTGTTTTACTTTACGAAGGAGAGGTAAACCAAACACATAGAATCAAATAAACTCCTAAAATATATAATTAAATAATTTACATAGTCAATATTACATCTTGATCTGATTTAAAAGTAAATGATATAATCTTGAGGCCAATTAATAATAGTAGTAATAATAATGATAATCATAATAATATGCCCCAACACTTTAATACTACAGCTCAGTGATAGGTTTTGAAACCTGTCAGGTTGTAAAAATTTTTTACTGACCATCTTTTACGGTGTTTCAGCAGCAAGGTAATAAAAAACTATACCCACCACTCAGTCCTGATTCTTATTTTTTTAAAGGAACTCGTAAATTATCTCTGATTACAAAGTAATCATACATTGTTAAGATTTATCTAAATGTTGTATTTTTAATTAATAGCTGCGCACGTGGATATACTCTCTCT
Organism: Timema douglasi; assembly: GCA_901482245.1. Taxonomy (NCBI): domain Eukaryota; kingdom Metazoa; phylum Arthropoda; class Insecta; order Phasmatodea; family Timematidae; genus Timema; species Timema douglasi. The sequence goes on from CABEEJ010001596.1 coordinate 97,597, forward strand.
TCTTAAAACATTTAATGTTGTGATCAATTATATAAAGTATTGATGTTTAAAAATACTCTCATGAATGTGTATATGTCTTCATTTTTCTTCTAAAAAAAATTGTTAATATTAGCGATTATTTTTAGATATTTTTAATATTTATTACAGTAAGCTCTTGACAGAGGCGGTTAAATCTTTACGAAGGTTTCAGCATGTGTTGAGAAGCCACGTGATTCGAATACGAACCCCTTCTTTCTCCTTCAAGTGAATACCTGTTTTCTCATCACTTTTACGTTATTCACACATATTCAGGGCTTACACTTTGTTTATGACAACAAGACCGCGAATGTACAAATTCACGTTAATCAAATCCATGCAGATCGAGGATTTACTGTATTGGAATTTATATTTATTAAATTAATAATATAATATATTATATTGTTATCATTTACTTTAATATATTTATCTTAAGGGGAAAGTATGAAAAGATTGAACTCCAAGTGTCTTTTATTGACATATATTGGAAAATGATTGTTGACTACTATGTAAATCCCAAATCCCTGGGATTAATTATTTGCCCAGGTGTCATTTTTAAACTACTAATCGAACTATCACACCCTTTTAGAAACTGATCAACGAACCATCCAAGAATTATTAACATAAATATACATAATTTTTACCACTAGATAGACCAAAACATAGGCCCACATATGTAAAATTAATAGCCCCACCTATGAGCACAAAACTACTTTGTAGTACAACAAGAAATACAGTAATTCGAGAGTTAACAAAATTCCAGCCTAGCGGGTAGACTTCAACATATCATTGTCATTATTTCTTGACAAACAATAGCTATTTATATTAAAATAAGGTAAACACAAAATCAAGTTTAATAAGATAGTTAATGGCCAATGGCATGGCGTGGAGTGCTATCATGGTAGTCAGATCTAGTTGAAACTGTACCCGTGTAATATATTCCCACCTATTCACTACTAATTAAAACAATGATACAAAGATTCTGCTCTACATATACTCTGATATTGGTTGGAAGAATAGTTGAGAAAATTCAAGCACATTTATTTGCGGCCAACATTGATAATATTTTATATATTATTTATTTTATTTTATAGGTATTGATAATATATATATTAAAATTGACAGCTGCAGATAGCATGAATTAATGTATGAATATTTTTAATCTGTTTTTAGTAACTTTAGTAACTTTCAGATACTATTATTCTTACCAAAATCAGAGTATACCTCACACGGCCATGTATTTCCGATGATGGATAACCAATAAGGTTTCTACTGACTGAACAAGTCAAAGGTACAGTTTCAACAAACTCTGCCATCCCTAGCAACACTTCACGCTAATTCAATGTTAGATATATGAATTATTATTAATATGTCAAATACTTGAGAGTAACTTTATGGCTTGTGTCCAATATCAAGCTATACCGACAGAGCGGCCACCGCTGTTAACGATGTTGGGGTTTAACATTTTCGGATGTATGGTGTCAGGTGGTCAGCAAAACGCACCCTCTGGCCATTAATCTCAGTTCTCTAGACCAGAGCCGCTACTTATTTATTCGAATATCTCCTCATTTGTCGACGTGAGTCTGAGTTTGACCCCGTTCTAGACCCTCTGCTTCACGTAAAATCTGGAAGCGCTGGGGATAAAAACCCGGGTCGTCTGGATCTATAGCCAAGAACTCTGACCACTAGACTACAGAGGCGTTCTCAAATGCTATAGTTGATCGATCTATTTCATCGTACCTTTAAAAACAATTTTTTTATAATAAGCGTTGCCACATTTAAAATCCACCCCAAATTAATTTGTAATAAAATCAAATGTTAAAATAAAGCTCCTGTTCCGCAAGACACTAGAGACCAACTAGTGACCCGAATTAAAGAGAAAATGTCAAAATTGTTGGCGTGGACCTCAGTCTGCTCCACTGAGCTAAATAAATCACAGGTTTTTACAAAAGTTGAGCAAACATACAGGTTTACTTGTAGAGACCCGCCTCGGTGGCGTAGTTGGCTAACGCGCTAGTCGTGTTGAGCTCGACTGCTGAGGATGGGGAGATCGAGGTTCGAATATCAGTCGGGTGAACTGGGGGTGGTTTTTACTAAAAGGTTCTCCACTCTCCCTCCACGCAAATTCGGGTTCATTTCCTCTAATTAAAATTTCCCAATTCCTAGTCCATTAGCGTAATTAGTAATTAAAGCGTATAACCCGAACGGGTAGTAAGACGCGGTGCTAAATATTATTATTATATACTTGTAGAGAGAAACGGGAAGGGGAAAAGGAGGTAGAGAAACGTGCGAGATAAAGGAAGAAAAATGGGAAGAAGGGGGGAAGGGATAAAAGGAAACGCTAACAAATAAAGGTAGAAATGAAAATAATTAAGTCATAAAATAGTGTATTTAAAAGCTAAGACTTGTGTATTCACAGTCTAAAGTGAAAGATGGGAGCAAAGTTTTTTTTTGTTTTCCTGTTGTTTCCACGTTGAACAAATTGTCTGCATTCCAAGTGAGACAAGTCTTCAGACAGGAAGTCGTGTCGAGACAAAACGTTCACATTCAAAGTTTTGTACACACTCATTAGTCAAGTGTTAATGAGGTGTGTATGCACGCCGCGTTATAAGAAGTGCAAGGATAGACATTCTACAGTACAATTTTAAAATGAAGAACCTTATTTGGCCGCTAGAAAAAAAAGTCACTAAATATACTTTCACATAACCCGCTTCGGTGGCCGCATGAGCTAAGATGTCACTCCCGTACTAGATTGACTGCCGTTGATTGGGAGATTTGGGTTCGAGTCTCGGTCGAGTTTTCTGAGAAGGGTTTTTCGTATATGGTTTTCTACTTTTATATAAACAAAAATGCGGGTACACTTCTTGAAAAATGTAACCTTCCTTATCCCTACCACACTAGAGTATTAATCACATATGCGTACAAACCAGACAGGTAGTAACATGCGGTGCAAACACAAAAAATGACTGTCCCCTTCACGACTAAATCGCGGTTGATGAAAAGACTCATTGACTTTCGGCTCTGACCAAATCTCTTAACATTAAATACGTTTTATATTTTGTTTACATTTAAAATATCCTTCAAAACAACACGACGGCTTATAAATAAGATCGGCCCAGCTGTCTAAAAGAGTATTCACGAATTAATTTGAGAAGGTAATGTCATTCCTCGGGGTTGTTCGGACGACATTCCTACCAAACACAAGGCAAGAGGATGTGAGGAGACACAACACATTCCTCAAAACACATCTTAAACCACATACCAAAGGTAAACATTCTGTTAAGGTCGATTTTTATATAAGGTGAGCTTAGGAGTGACGACCTTAAAGAGAAGTCTCGACCAAATTTAATGAAATAAGTTTTCAAAATCGCTTATATCGTTTTATATTGCTAATTTAAACACATTTTTCCCAAATTATATTTCACTGCGGATTAGTATTTAAATTTAATCATATATAATATATATATAAGAGAATTTATTTACTTTATAGTACACAATAATATACGACAGGGTTGATTAAATTTAAATACGTACCAATCCAATATAAAATTTCATTTTGAAAAAAGTGTTCCAATGAATAAATAAAAGTGATTTTAGTGATTTGAATAACTTATATAATTAAGTTTAATTAAGGTGATGTATATACTGTATATGTAAATAGCAACAATTAGTCTCTATTTTTATTATATAAATTAAAAAAGAACAGCTCTATTTATATATAAAACTTTTGCGGAAAAAATACTCTTTTAATAATTTTATACAAATAAAGTTGTAAAAAATAAAAGTTTCTCGGACTTTAAGACAGAGGTTTTTCTTTTGATCCTCGAATAAGTTAATTAAGATTGGTTTTCATCCACATTGTGTTCATCCATTCATTCTTCATCTTCATTTTCATTTCTTTTAAATGTATCCTCTTAATCACATTCGCAAAAGGATAAATAAATTAAACCGTGTCCACCCTCAACATCGCCAATAAAATGTGCAACGGAAAAGCATTAAAAGGTGTAGGACCTATTTTATTTTAGGGTGTCATCGTCTGTATTATTTACAAATCTGTGATTGCTGATTTCTTTTTAATAAAATTTATATCTTCGCTCTAAAATATAATCTTAAGCATCCTCTATTTCATTTTATAACTCCATTCTAATTGATAAATTATTTCATCTGATACGTTTTGTAATTTTTACTATAAGTAAACAAATAATTTAATTTAATAAAAATTTATACTGCTTTTGAAAAATATATTTTTTTACGTAATTTTTATAACCTTTTTACATTGATTTTTTTGGACGAAAAAAGACACAGGTTTGAACTAAGATACACTCCGTTTACACTGAACGGTAACATTGTCTTAGCTTAATGGATTACACTATGGGCCAATCTATTCAACTTGACCCATAGTAGAACAGAACAAGAATTGATTAATGAGCGCTATAGATATTACTAGACTACATTTACATTTAAAAAAAATCAACATTAAAATCACCGTTTGAATCAACTAAAGTTTAAATTAACCTATCACAAGATTAATATAAAATGTCAACCAATTAAAACACAGTTTTGTGTCTCTTTAGTAGAACCGGTTCGTCTGAAAGTAAAAACGACCGATGGTTCAAAACTTATCCTTGTAATTCGGGTCAGTCAGAGAAAGACGAACCACAACATAAATTACAAGTGTAAATCTAGAGGAAAGATCGCAAAGCAGGAATAAACTAACTTATATCCCTAATACAAGGGACGAGAAGAAAAAAAAAGATACCTACTTAACTAAAACTAAACTGAACTGTCATCTGATACCGTGTTTTTTTTTACGGCTCACTTGAACTTTAGGCTAAGTACAGTTCATTGCAAGAACCATCTTAATGCCAACAATTCACTAAAGGCAAGAGGTATGGGAGGGAGGGGGACAAGAGGTTACTAAATAGTGGTTCAAGAATCGTAGCTTTGTACTCTATGTACCTTATTTAAGGTGAGATGGAAGGGGACGCTAAAAAATGGCAAGCGTTTTGGCAGTTTTTATAGCAAAACATATTTTTTGTCAAAAATAAATAAAATATTTCTCCAATAGAAACATAGAGTTTGTCTTTGCATGATGGTATCAACAGTTGTTGCATATTTGTTGAAGTTTTGAATTATTTTGACAAACAAAGTTTGTTATAAAAACTGCGTAATCATTTATCTTACCTCGCGTTCCCTTCACTACCACAAAAAATAAAACGGATAAATGTGTACTAACCAATTGCACTATTTGACTAGACGATTTGTTAGTACGTCTGACTATGTATCGATAGACGTGGAAGCCATCCGGAAAAAATGCACTTATGCTAGTTTTGTCCACAATATGTTTTAACATTCTTTCTCCGTGCAAATGGTGTCTACCAGTACTGAAAGTCATAAAAAGTTATGAAATTATATTTTTGGCATGAAAGTCGTAAAAAAAAAGTAATGGAATTATAATGAGCCAACTTCATTGTAAAGGTATTTATTTTAAATATTTTAGTTCAAATCAACTTAAATTAATAACGTCTCGCTATTGATGATATAAAATTAGAAAATATTGTAAATTAAAATTCATAGAATTTTGAATGAAAATCTCACAGAGGATAGTTAGTAAAATTTTTAGCACCTTTTATAAATAGGTTATTAAAAAGTTATGAACTATGATTTACATAACAAGCTCTATATATAGTTTCAATTCGCCCTACTTATAATGTTTTCCACCTTGACAAATAATTTATAGGCCGTACTGGTATTAGAATGGTTGATACATATAACTATAGCTATTCATAACCAGGCGAAAAACAGCTTAAGTCAACTTTAGTGCTTGTGCAACTCGTGTGTTGATAGTAAAGGTCCAGTGTAAGTTAAGGTGCTTTTCGACTTTTGTACTCGTACAACTCTACAGCTCAATAATTTATTTTATAAAACTCAGCCATTTTTTTAAAATCTGTCTCAATAACACCCATACATTCAACTACTAACGTACAATATAATATGTGTTGGGTACAGGGTAAAAGAGGTAAAGTCCAATTTTAACTTAAATTTGGCTAGTGCTGTCATCTGTTAGAAAATCATAAGACCTTGATAATACATTTTATATTATGGTTAAAAGAGGTCTCCGTCAAATTTAAATTTGGCTAGTGGTGTCATCTGTTAGACAGCCATAATACCTTAATAACGCACTTTTATATTATGGTTAAAAGAGGTCTCTGTCATATTTAAATTAATTTAAAAAGTATTTTATGGGGTCCTTATTGGGTTTGAAATATAAACATTGTTTTGGAAGATGTGTTTAATGTGGATTACCCCTTTTTCCCTTGCACACCCAGTTATATTAATAAAATTTTGTAAATTTATATATGATAACACTTGTAGTTTATGTTTTAAAACATTTTAAAACATAAATTATAATTCTTTGGTAGAACTCAAGGTATTTCCGTTGAAAGAAATGGTCGTTTTATGAGTTCAAGGCTTGCTTTTTAAATATTTTTGAAATTTTTAAACACATCCTTGATGATTAGAATCTATCTTGGTATAGCTCCGGTTGTCACTGTCAATATTAATATACATGAAATATGTTACAACAATTCTAATAATTTAAAATAAATGATTACTATCATTATTATTTAGTACCGCACCTTAATACCCCTTCGGGTTATACGCTTAAGTACTAATTACATCAATGGGTTAAGAATTTGGAAGGTTGAATATAGAGGAAGTGAACCCGCATTAGCGTGGAAGGAGAGTGGAAAACCATTTAGGAAAAATCACCCCCAGTTCACCCGAGTGAGATTCGAACCTTGATCTCCCCGTTCTCGGCAGTCTAGCTCAACACGAAACTAGCGCGTTGGATAACTATGCCACCCAGGCGGGTTTTAAAATAAAAATTCGCATAATATATGTAATATATGTATGAAATTATGTCAAAGTTTTGATTCAAAAACCGACATAAAAAATTCTATGGAGATATCTATCAGAAGTGGCATGGATTGATACCAAGGCAAGAAAGTATTGAATAAACTGTACGATTAAATTGCTTTGTTCCATTTAGTATCAAACTTGACCCTTAAAAGCCAATTATTTATATTTTGAGTGCAGTTGGTCGAATTTATAATTGAAAAAGGGGAGGGGGGACAGTTTACTTAGTACTGTCCGTGTCCAATCAAGTCTGATTTATCCCGGCAACAACCCATAAGATGTTTCTAATAGCAATACAAATAAAAATATTTTGTATTATATGCGTGAAATCTGTGGTTTTTATCTAGTTTTAAATTTTTCAAAACAGGAGGTATCTGCCAGGATATATTTTTATTTCAAGGGTTGCTTTTCTCACAAAGATGGCCTGCTCTTCAAGCCAAAATTATAACTCTATTCACGTGATCAATGGTGTGCCGTGTGCTAAGTTCTCCTTAGAATAATAAAAAAAATTGTTTTAAGAATGTTCAGGGTAGCTACAACATTCAAGTAATTCAAGTTTCAAATTTGAACCTTATCGCGAGTTTTGAGAAAAGTTCTGAAAAAATACCACATGACTTTTATTACTATGAAAATATTTTTATGAATAAATTACTGATGGCAGTTCTTGAATTATCACAACTGCTGAATTTTTGACACTTTATTTATCGTTTTGTGATATAACATAGTTGACATATTGCTTGCCTTCGTCAGAAGTTAAACCAGTACCCTTGGATATTTAGTAACATCTAAGTAATAAATATCAAACTCATAATGAAGCTGACATTATTTACCTTTTAAACCAACTTAAACAGCCTAATTTGGTTAAATTCCTCGAATCTTACTAAGAAATAAATCCATGAAAATGGTCCATGGCTTGGTTTTCAAACGAGTCCTTTTCTGTCGGTCATCTCTTCTCTAGTCTGACGACACACATATGCTTTTCAAGATTGCCGAGTCTGATATCCTGGACAGAACAAGCAGTTTTAAAGCGAAGTTAGCATAAGTATCCGGGTAATAAAATTAGTAATAGCTGTAATAGAAGATGAGGACATAATTTGCGTGTGTGTGTGTGTGTGTGTAGCACATACCTTCTCGGTAAATAATGACGTAGTCTGGCCCACATACATCTACGATAACGGAACTGTTTTCTTATTTTAATGTCAAGGTTTCTTTTTTTGTATATAGCTTTGCAAATGTTTTTTTTAAATGTATTGCAGATGATGGGATATTATTTTAAATAACGTAATATTGTAACAAAAATGTAACATTTTATTACATTAAGAAATCAGATGTTAACATATGAAATAAAATAATTGGTACATATTTGTGTGTGTTTTTATTTTGTATAAACATGATGCCCACATTTTTTTATTTTGTGTTTTAGCACCGCATCTTACTACCCGTTCGGGTTATACGCTTATGTACTAATGATGATAATGGCTTTAGAAATGTGGAAGGCTATATTTATAGAAAGTGTGCTTGTATTTGCGTGTTGGAGGGATAGCGTAAAATCATTTAGGAAAAAAAAAACCTCAGTACACCCAGACGAGATTTGAATTTTGATCTCTCCATCATCGACAGTCTATTCTGCTGCGAGAGTAGCGCGTTAGACCACGCGGACATCGTCGTTTGTCACCTATCAGGATTAAGCTTAGCGGAACTTTATTTATAAAAAGTATAAGCACTTATTTATTTTTAGGGGTATAGAAGAATGAAGGACTATCTTTTTAATAGATTAACAAACTTCCTCCCACTTCAGTGGCCGAACAGTCTAAGATGTCATTCTCGTGCTAGACTGGTCTCCTGATGACTGGGAGATGGTTTACTGAGGGTATTTTTTCCTTCCACGCAAATGTTGATAGATTTTCTCTAAAATGATTTCTAACTTATCCCGACCCCCTTAGAGTAATTTTTATGGTATAAGCTTATGACCTAAACAGTTAATAAGACGGGGTGATAAAAAATAGATTAAAAAAATTCTTTTATAAATCACATACTTATAAAAATAGCTCATGTGAGTCGATACACAAGATGACAGGTTTAACATGTTATTTTATAATTTGTGTCATTAATATTGTAAGCTGTTGGCATTTATGTCCTCCGTTTAATTTGTAACCAATTTATATAAATTGATTATGTGGTAACTATAAAATTCTGTTTGGAAATATATTTTTATAGTCCGAAGTTAATATCAACTGCCATTACTTTTTTTTTAAGGGACCTCTTGTCATGAATGACCCTGTGATGTCAAAAGGCGAGGCCCTAGGACTTAAAAACCAAATAGATTAGGTTTTCAAAATGTTAATGGTTTTGTTCTTTTCAGGCCATTCTGTTTCTTGTGACTCATGCATATCCAAGATGGAAGTGGTTATGGTACAAAGATGTTTAAATTATATTTATCTGTGTTCAAAATCACGGTTCCTTTTTTACCTTTGCCCGTCTCTTAAAGAGTGGGCAAACTTATTCTCTTGCTAGAAGGATGAACACAGAATAAGCTCGTGCTATTTTTGTGGTTGTTGATTTTGAGAGTTTCCGCTTATTTAAAAAAATAAATAGGTACAGTATAGTTTTTGTCTCGTCTTAGTAACCTTTAAGATTATACCAGGGTGTCGAACAAAAATATGTATCGTCTCTCGTTATTAATCCGGTTCTTCCAGTAAACATTTTAAGGTTCCGATTTTTTTTTTCCCCCGATTAGAGAAAAATAAAATTCGTTTTCTTTTTGGTACGTAATCAGGTTCCGGTTCTTTTAATTTTAATTTATAGCTATTATCTTACTACCGTTATAAAATTCTTTGATATAAAAATACATTAAAAATAATTTCCAACAAATTGAAATTATATACATTAGGCTATATATAAAATAATTACAAAGGGATACATCTGACTTTGTATGAAATAATCCGGATAAACGTAAAAATCTAATATTTCAAAATAATATTAAGTTGAAGAAAGAAGTTATGATATGCAATCTTATTAAATAATTAAATTAATAATTGTTAAGAATATTTATGGACCTATGTATACATATCGATTCTAATTCCGGTTCTGGTTCTTGGTAGATTTATATTTAGAGTTCCTGTTCTATTTTCTTTAAAATAACGGTTAATTCAGTTATTTGTTCTGGTTCAGATTCTATTCCCTGGGTTATACGCATATGTAGGTATACTAATTTTTTAGCACTACGTCTCATTACCCGTTTGGGTAATATACTTGCAGATCAACCAATTATGCTAATATGCTAGTAATGATTATGGTGGAATTTTAAGGGAATATACCCTCATTTTCGCGGAGAAAGACTGGGAAACCATTTAGAAAAACCTTCTTCAGTACACATGACCGGGATCTGAACCTATACAATCTTGATAGATTATAATAAGTAGGCCTATTCAACAAACTTGAAGATAGATGCAATACACGATTACTTTCTCTTATTTCTAGAAAAATAATAGGGATGTGCTAATTTCGACATTGTTTCCAAAATTACGAGGTTTTACCAATATTATTATGATTTAGCACCACGTCTTACTACCCGTTCGGGTTATACGCTTTAAGTACTAATTACGCTAATGGATTAGGATTTGGGAAGGTTGAATTAGAGGAAGGGAACCCACATTTGCGTGGAGGGAGAGTGGAAAACCATTAAGGAAAAACCACCCCCAGTTCACCCAACCGAGATTCGAACTTCGATCTCCCCATCCTCCAGCAGTCGAGCAGCTCAACACTACTAGCGCGTTAGCCAACTACGCCACCGAGGCGGGGCTTTGCCAATAAAAATATTTAAAGCTAAGACACATATATTATGTTCAATTTTGTCATGTTCTTATACTAAGGTTATACTGATCCTAATACCTATGAATCGTAATTGGGTGGTTGTTAATACATCAGTGGATGTATTCTTGAGTACTTTCAAAGCTATCTAGTATGGTTTTCCCATTTAACTTAGCTTAGAAAACCATATGAGATGCTCAAAAATGCACTTAAGAATACAGACCCAGCAATGAATTTTAATCACCAATTAATCTGTTCTTTTAATATTCAACACTTATTAACACAACAAATGCATTATATTTTAAATGTTTGATAAAATATTGATTCATACTGAAGCATTGATAGGGGACAAGACTCAAAAGTAGCACCAATTTTTTTTTTAAAGGATGATACATATTTGACAGGCCTATATACAACTTATTTTCGTTCCACAAGACGCCATCTTGACTGATTTAGCAAACTAAGTATAAAATGTTTGATTTTAAAACAAAAACTCTTATTAATTACGTTAACTGCTCTACTAAGCTTAAGAATATATTTCACAAGTTGTATTAGCTTTCAATATTTATTTATTTAAGATATTTAACTTGCACTTTCTGAACCGATATCATCACACAAGAATTCCTATCAGAGAGAGAGAGAGAGCGGAAAAGCATACAAATTTTTCCGTGAAAGATATTTTCACATAAGACCTACGTTCCAGTGTTCTTTTACATGTTACAATCGAAAAAGGGGACCGATGGCTTTACTTCTCTTCCTAAGGAAGTTGTAATACGAATTTCATCGCTCAGGTAAAATCCATCTATCTCGGTTGGGTTTGAACCTACGAACATAGAGTCCTGAGGCAAGCACTTTACCACAAGATCACCTAGGTTGAAATGTTTTAATTAATAACCAAACGGTAATAATCAGTGTAGATAATAATAGAATCATGAGCAATTCATTACCCTAATCAATAATTGGTTTAACTGAATTGATACACCTTCCCACCCTTCGTCTACTTTGAAAAGTAGCAAAGCTACCATGTTTAGTTCCAATATGGCATAGGCGGCATAGCTTACAAGATAGGACCATAGCTTAATACAACAATGTAAGATTGCTACCATTTAGAGAGTAGACCAGGCCTATCCAATTGGCGGCCCACGACGCATTAGAAAAGTTAAAAAAAAATCATCCACGAATTCCTTAAGTATGATCAAACTCATTGGTTAGTATGAATATATCTACTGAGCCCGATGTGCTCTATTATTTGTGTAATTAATTATACTCATTAACACTAGATGTCAGCACATTGACCCTTCTCCCTTATGGCTCTAGGCTCATTAATCCCATGCTTTTTTTTTTAGTATAATGGGTAAAACTGTGAGTTAAAGCGTTTTTTTAGCTCTTGGAACACACAACCATAAAACGCTCACGTGTGAAATATTAATAAGTGCTCAAGAATCAAGATTGGGGCGCCCCAGGTATCATCCCATCACTACAGGTATTCTCAGTCACCATTCGCAATGGTAGGCTCACAGTTAATTTGATTGTTTCTATGTTTGATAATCTAACGAATGTGTACAAAATATCTATTGTTAACACCGCACATATATTTTGGTCCTCTGGACCGGATCTATTTCTTTGAAATAAATGAACCCTCGTTATGGTACAATACAGTATATTAATAGGACAAATAACTCTGCTCATAAAGTTATTAATAACCAAAAAGTGTTTTAATTGTGTTAAATTTTATTTATAAGTACGAGCCTAACCATTTTAGTTATTATTTCATTAGTTAACCATATTGGTGAGCTCGCCCTTGTGTCCACTAACTTTAGGTTCAGTTTCACATGCCAGGTTCATAAGGCTCATAATTGCATAGTTTTTTTAATCGCTCTGTCACGAACCTTTTGTGTAGACTTTGATTTGGTTTGATTGTTTTTCATTTAATTAGTTCAAGTATATTTTTGTTTATTTTACTAATATTGGTCATCATGAAATTCGTAGCTTTCTCTCGGCAATGCAAACTTATTAAGAAACTCTCGCTAAGATTATGGGATTTGTAACGAAAGCAGATTTCATTGTGAACAAAGGGGAAATATTGTCCGAGTATCACATTCGAGAAATACCTTTGTTCAAAAAGGAAGTTGAGTAAAAACGTAAAGAGTTGGAAGTGCTGTTATCTAAGATTGGTTCGGAAGAAATTGAAGGTTACAATGATGAAATTGTAATTCAGAATCAATACAAAATATTTGAGTTACACTAGTTTTTAAGTTGTAGTATACAAATGTTACTTCCCACTCCTGAACTTCAACTGAACGATTTAAGTCCCTCCACACCTTGTGGGTCTTTGGTTCAAACTCCATTCATGAGCTTACAAAAAATTGAACTATCGATATTATCTGGTGATGCATTACAGTGGATGAGTTATCAAAATTTGTTCAACACAACTATTCACCAAAATTTAAGCTTAAGCCATGTTGAAAAAATATAATATCTGATGTCAGCTCTAAGCTAAGAAGTGCGTAATTTAATTAAAATTATTCACCTTTCCACGCCCAACTATCAGATCGCCTACGATTTATTGTGTAGTCGCTATCACAACATAAGAAACTTAACTTCTCTTCACATAAATAAAATAATTGGTTTGCCTCATGTCACTAGTGGGTCACTTAAAAAGCCTACGTAGCATGCTCAGTAGTTACGATGAAAACAGTCAAGCTCTCCACGCTTTTGAACAAGGCACAGCTCTTGAAGGTCCTCTATTGTTCTCACTGTTGTTGCGGAAACTCTACGGCGACACTTGACACAGGTGTGAGACTAGCCGCGGTACAAATGTAAAATTACCGATGGTAGATGAATTAATTAAGTTTTTACATCTTGAAGCATCACATCCTGAGTCAGCCAACAATGTGAATACTACCTAGAATCACTCGCACACTACTCATATACCACAAGTCTCTTACTCACTGCCAAGGATGCCAGGTGGCATCAAACCCACATCCTATCAAAAAATACAAATTCACGATATTATACACCTCTCACACTAATTGTGTTTTTTGTAAGGCTGACACTCATTCAATTTATAGCTGTCCAGATTTCCAAGTAAAAACTTCTTAAAAAAGATTTAATTTTATAAAAGTTAATGGAATCTGTTATAATTGTCTCGGTCACTCCTATTATTATTTAGCACCGCGTCTTACTACCCGTTCGGGTTATACGCTTTAAGTACTAATTACGCTAATATATTAGGAATTTGGAAGGTTGAATTAAAGGATGTGAACCCACATTTGCGTGGAGGGAGAATGGAAAACCATTTAGGAAAAACCACCCCCAGTTCACCTGACCGAGATTCGAACCTCGATATCCCGGTCCTCATCAGTCGAGCTCAACACGACTAGCGCGTTAGCCAAATACCCCACCGAGGAGGGTAATGGTCACTCTTACACACTGAACAATTGTGAACCATCACGTTCATGTTAACAGATCTAATAAAATACATCATACTTCACTACATTTGGACTCAGTACCATCTAAATTCACTCAAAGTCACTCTACTCATCCACCGCACGACACCCAGAGTTCTTCACGTCAACAAGCCTCAGCAAACGTATCAACTATAAATACTCCTTTGTTTGGTTTGTCACACGTTCATAGCACCGTGTTTTTAGCAACAAATCTTGTTAATCTCTCTACAGCTGAGGGTGTCTTCCTTGTTTTTCGTGGAATATTGGATTCTGCTGCTCAAAGTACTTTCATCGCGGAACAATGTGCTCAATTGCTACGGGTCAAATGCACTCGCACCTCAAGGTCAATCAATGGAATTTCCCAAGCTCTGGTAAATACTAAAAGCCTAACTTATCTTAATATTTTGTCTCTGAATGGAAATATAATATTCCAAGAGTATTCCATATTAATAATGGATACAATAACTTCAGAGTTTCCTCGTGCAGCCCTTTCATCTGACATAAAAATAAAGATGGCCTATTTTGTCCTAGCTGACCCCACATTTGACACCCCTGCACCCATAGATATCTTCTTAGGTGCAGAATTGTTTGCACAAATTATGACTAGTGAACAATATATGCTCGGAAAAGACCTTTCCATTGCCTTTGGTACTGTTTTTGGTGTCGTCTTTATGGGACCCACCCCCTGCTCTGCACCAAGTCTACCTCAAGACCATTTTAATGATGACACCACTCTGCTCTTTACCAAAGATATCGATCGTCATTCCTCCTTGCAAAACTTCTGGAAACTTGAAGATTATCTACGTAGCGTGGGCCTCTCTAAGGAAGAACAATTATGTGAAGATCATTTTGTCTCTACGCACACTTGAGATGTTACCTGTCGGTATGTAGTACGACTCCCAGTCAAGGACTTTCATCCCCCTCTCGCTGACTCATCAAACAATACAAGAAATAGATTTATTGTTTTAGAACGACGATATGCTGCTCAACCTCAATTCAGATAATTATATGTAGGTTTCATGGAGGATTATCTTACAGCTGGTCACATGACTGAATGAAAATCACCTCCAGATATTAGCTCACCACACTACTTCCTAACCCACCATGGAGTCATGAAATCAACCTCGTTCATAACTAAGCTACAGGTCGTTTTCGATCCCAGCGCCCGCACCTCCAACTCAGTTTAATTAAATCAGGTTTTATTATCTGGGCCTAAACTTCAAAATGATATTTGTGACGTGTAATCACTCACTTACATTACCACCCCATAGTCTTCTCATGTGATATTAGACAAATGTACTGACAGATACTGATACACCATGAGGATCAAACGTACCAATCGATTTACTGGTGCGACAGTCCCGCAGTACCTCTTACTATCTACCAACTAAGCACTGCCACGTATCTTGCTCTAAGAGCTCTCCGTTAATTAGTGAAGGATGAAGGACACAACTACTCGTGTGCATCCAAAGCCTTATAAACACAAATTTTTGTAGATGATGCAGTTTGTGGAGACGACACCTTAAAAGATGCGCTTCTTCTCCAAGATGAACTTACCAAGTTGTTAAAATTAGTAGACTTTGAATTACGAAAATGGTCAAGTAATAAGTCTCAACTTCTTAATTCAGTGCCACAGGAGCATAAAGAAACCCCTCTCTATTTTCGGACACCAGAACAACCATTGTTCAGCATTCTTGGGCTCTAGTAGGCACCTGACTGGAAAATTATCCTATCGCATGCGAGTGACAGGAGACACTCACAAACATACAAAGAGTTACGGTCTCTCAATCGTGGCTTAAATCTATGATCCTTGCGGTTGGTTAGCTCCTGTATTGTTCTGGACGAATTATTCCATTCACTTGTTATGGACATTAGACCTATAGTGGGATGAACCCTTGCTTGCTGACATTGCTAAGAACTGGGAAAGATTTTTGAAGAATATTCCCGTTTTAGAAGCTATTGGTATACCACGCTATTTTTATCTCGCGTCTGCTACCAACATTCAAATCCATGGATTCTATGATGCCAGTGAGGCAGGGTATGGATGTTGCCTCATCCTCAGATATCTTGACCCTGACAACAAATTGACAGTTAGTCTTATTATCGCCAAATCACGTATATCTACCCTCAAAAGAATCTCAATACCTCGCTTGGAGCTCTGCGTCACTCACTTACTTGCCCGACCTATTCACTATTGTACTGACCTCTTATCCCAACATTGTAAAATTGATTCTAGAACCACTTGGTCAGACTCTATGATTGTACTCTCGTGGATTCATATACCACCATTTCGGCTCAAAGTGTATGTGGCCAATCGTATCGCACAAGTCCAAGAATGGCTACCTCCTCACACTTGGATGCATATCGCTTTTCTACACAACCCAACAGACTGCGCCTCTCGAGGTTTATCCCCTCCAGATCTCAACGATCATCTGGTCTGGTCCTCCGTGGCTTTCTATTATACCTGAGCAGTGGCCTCTTTCTCAATTCACTATCCGTATAGACTAAAACAACATTGTTGATATGGAATATACCTAGTTTCCACGTGTGTGGCCCACACACTAGCTAGGAATATAAAATGAGGGCCTTAGCTAACTTCAAGTTGGACAGCCCTGGAGTAAACTGAGTGTACTAATATTCATACTACAACAATTGTGTCTACCTCTGTGGTCTAGTGGTCAGAGTTCCCGGGTTCAAATCCAAGTGCTTTCATATATTTCTGTGAAATAAGTGAGTCATCCTCATGATGACACATGAGGTGCCAACTTGAATCAAAAAGTAGAGGCTATGGTCTTAAAAACTAAAATTAACATTTGAAGGGTTCGTTGTGCTGGTCACACACACTATTCGCAGAAGATGACAATATCTTCGAGAGCGTACAGCGGCCTCTTGGAAGTTATAGCTCGATTTCGGGCTGACTCCATGGAATGTTTTTATTACAACGTTTGTATTAAATGGATGTATTATAAGAGAAATATAATTTAGCAAATTAAGACGATATTAAAAGCTTACTAATTTTTTTACAATAAATACTTTGTATATGAAAAATTATTAGTGTCTAAGCACAATATAATTTTTTTAGCATAAAACTTTTTTTAATATTCGAATTTCAAATAACTCATATCTTCGATTTGGTTTAGTTTCAAATCAGAAATAGAGGACTTTGCACTACCTTAAAGAAACACTCCTTACGATTAAAAAATAAACACGTTTTTTATTTATATGGCAAATATAATAATATAAATGGCGTTCACTTAATCATTTTATTGTTTTTTTAACAAGCAATTTATATATTTGTTGAGAACAAGCGAATTAACCTTTGACATCCCTGTAAATCAAGCATTTCGGGTCAAAGCCGCATTGTTTGGTTGATGGCAACATCTTACTCCGAAGTTGAATTCAGATGACAGCTAAAATCCTTTATTCAGAGAGACAAATATATGAGTAGTTGGTTGGAAGACCTGGTACTCGACGCTGATTGTCTTAGAGCTCGTCACGTGATCATGCCCTATCACTCTGATTGGCTGTTGGTTTACCCCTCCCCCGGCTCCCACTTCTCCCTGACCAACTTTCCAAGGTTTGTATGTGTGGGACGTATGGGAACAACGCTGTAATTGTCTGTTACTTATATCACTGCATGAGTACAGTTTTTTCCCTCCCCTCCAAGTTTGACCCACTTTCACCTCTGGTTATTTTCATGACGACATGGAGTTAGCAACCTATTGTCCTCCTTCAATGTCGCAAAGTTTTATTTCTGATCATCTATGTGGCAATGGGTTTTCCCTGATAACTGGTGCCAGTTTGGCGGCTCGACCAGACAGGAATAGATCACGACCTTGAATAATGTCGCAACCCTCCTCTTCTATGTGGCAACGGGTTTTCCTGGTGAAGTCATCGCTCTGTCACAACCTTAGCTGGTAAAAGCTATAAATATCAGCCCCTGGTTTTAAATCCTTTCATTGGATAACTTGTCTTTGAATTTTAAACAAGCAACCCAGGATTAGTGATTACGCTTCGCTAACGGATCTAGGTCAGTAAAAGTACTTTTCTAACAGGCACACTCATTGTTTATTAGTTGTTAAATCAAAGTGAAAGTTTAATAAGTTGTATAGTAGCACCTAACTCAGAAAAGTGTTTTATTTTGTTGGTCAGTTGGCCTCACTGTGTACGATACTTTTAGTATTTGTTCTAACATGGATTTATTTTATAACCTTCATTGTATAATTGATTCTGTCTTAAAATTGTTGACCATGGCTCAAAGTTAATTTTGTATGTGATAATAAAAGTGTATACATTTAATTTATTTCAAAATTACAATAAACCATTGCAGAGTTGTCATAGCTTATTAATTTATAATAAGGTTTATGAGAATTAAAACTATAGATAATTTGAAGGTGTTCAATCAGTCACTTTTGGATGACATTTGGATAAAGATATGCCTGAAAAATGTTTATTTTTATAAAGGGTAGTTTATTGAAAAAACTTTATTCGTTGCTGTAGTTAAATGCTAAATGATTTTGTTGGTAATTTACCAATGGCTGATTATTATTTTAAAATCCTATAAACAAGAGTGGATATAATAAATTAAATAATGTATTCTTATCTAAGAGTAGTTTATTGAATACGTCATTTATTACAAACTATACAATTATTTGAGGGGAGTTTACTAAAAACAAAATTTTATCTAAAATATGTTTTGAACAAGTCTTTATTATAACTAACATAAGGATGTGATTATTGAGAGTAGTGTTTTAAAATAACACAATAACATCAGTTTCTGTGACCCCTGCACTTATGAAAGACGTTGCATAGTCCAGCATAAATGTACCAAAAAACAAACCATTTAAAAATATATTTTGGGTTTCAAAAGCACTCTAGTACTGTTCGAAAGTATCTAAACACCCGTTCTCACCGCTAAAAAAGGCTGTCCCTTTCCAAACAAAGCAAATAGATCTGCAATGGTTACCATCCTGCACATATGGGGGTAAATGTAAAGCCCGGCCGTTAGCCGAGGATGCGCATTACTGTCGAGCTTTTAAATGCAGATACTGAAAACAGGCTAACGCTTCAAAGTGAGACGTATGTTATCATAAAGTACACATTGCCCTATACGAGCTAACGCTGCTAAATGTCTCAGATTCACATAACACACTGGAGATTATTTTATCTTACTATTATATCACGTAGATAATCTGTTTAATATTTTTAACTCAAGCTATACTGAATTTCAAACTAAGTTGTTGCGTTATATTTTTAGAGAATGAGCTATGGGGATATCTTCAGACATCCGCGGATCTGATGGCTCTCGGTGTCTACATGAAGGAATTGACCGCTAACGGTTGGTAATTGCTGACTAATGAAATACCAGGTTTGTAAGAAAGAATAATTAGCTTTTAAAAACAAATAAAAAATAGCATCATGCAAATTGTAACGAAAAATGAATAATGTGCCAAATTGGTGGGTTTTCATGAATAAAATTGCGAATTATCAGTTTTTTGTTTTATAAATGCCAAACGGTAACTATTATAATGATTTAAGGTTATTTCCTTGATGCAAAATTATTGTATAACACCATGGCTCAGTTGGTAGAAAGTCTACCTCTTGGTCTAGGTGTCCCAGGTTTGAGTCCCAGTAGAATAGCTATTATTGGGAAATGACTATTCAGATTAATAGGTAGTTTCTGTATGATTATTCATGACTATCATTTACGTTAAAAATTCTAATACAAAATTATATTTGTTTCAGATGCATGGGACCACTATATGCCGTTCTCCTCATCATCAGGTGTCTGCGGGGGTATCACCTCCACTACTACCACCCCTAGTGCCACACTAGCCTATGAAGGACAGTTTTTCTGCTCTGGATGCGATTTATGCATCCATAGGTGAGATTATTATTTTACGTTAGAATAATATATCATTAATATTATAAGTTGAAAGAGCATATAATTACCAGATTCCTTAGTAAACCTCTATAATAGAATACTAATAGGTGAACACACTTTTAAAATAGAACCAACCTTAAAATAAACGAAATGTCTCAAACATTGTGTGAAATAAACAAATGTCTTTTAAATTGGGTAGTTAGAGCAACTGAGAGGTCCGGTTTAATATTCAATATGCATATTGTCCACTCCGAGGACAAACTATAAATAAAATGGTAATTATGTTTTCAGGAATAATTTTGCTAACTTATATGATAATTTGTTTGATTTAAAAAGTGCAAAGAATGCATTTTTAAAATTTACTTTGGTTGGAAGGATATAGTTTCAAGTCCTTACTTTGTAGTTAATTTGTCTTGTGTTTGAATTAAAATTCTTGTGTTTTAGTTCAAATGAATACTGGAGCTGCTGGTCTAAGCCATTGGGGAACCACGGGCCCGACCACAACACTCACAGCACCCATTCAGCTGGTAGAAGCTTTGCCACCTCCAGAAAGTGGAGGCATCATCTCACAATCCGGTGATGCCGAAAATGTCGGCTCCCTCCACCCACTTCCAATCCACGGGAAAGACTCTTTCCCAGCTCCAACATTCGCAGCTCCCACTCAACCAGAAGGAGCTTTGCCGCCTCCAGGTAGCGAAGGTGCTTTCCCACAAGTCAGTAGTGTAGGGCCGAGACAGGTGGGAATCTTAGCCCCCTTCAAGTTGTGGATATGGTGGTGGTGGTGGGGCCGTCATCAACACCACAGACAGGAATTAGTGTTCCAGTAAATCAGGTTGGTGGAGAATTGTCAAATGGTATCTCTCTTTGAATCGTCGAGGAGAGAATAAAACAATTGAGGTGTTTCTTTTATACAGGTAGAGATGTTACCATACTACTTGGTGCTCCAGCAAGCGATCGTGACGCATTAAGCTGGCTTGAAGAGCAAATGGACTCGACGTTAAATCCTGTATACGTCTCATTTAGGTGGGTGGATCAGTTAGACGCTCAAGTCGTTCTCGATAAAGTAAGTCGTGTGTTGCAGAGTAATAATATGTTCCT
Organism: Timema douglasi; assembly: GCA_901482245.1. Lineage (NCBI taxonomy): Eukaryota > Metazoa > Arthropoda > Insecta > Phasmatodea > Timematidae > Timema > Timema douglasi. Next base: position 118,771 of record CABEEJ010001596.1, read on the forward strand.
AAGTACAACACCAGTGTATGATAAACTCAGCCATTTTAAGGAGCCTCGTGGGAGTGGTAGCCATAAATGTGGTAAATTCTCTCCCACTAGCACATACAATTGTAACAACCAAGGAATCATTACGATTCAAAATGGCGACACACTTTGCCTTTCCCGTGCATCGGTTGTCGCCAAGGCTGTGTGTGACGTTAAAAGAGAACCAGGATGCATGGATGTGAGCAGCGTTAAACAAATTAAAATTGGTCGTCATATTCAAAAACTCAAAGAAGATTAACTATGCCGTGATGCCCGTGTGAATCTTTTGAAAGGTGGTGGGCTCATTGAACTGAAACAATATCAAACATACCTCTCCGAATAAAAAATCACCGTGTTCAGGGAACGTCGGGGGAGGCAGTTCCTATATGAGGGCTTACCCCTCTCGAACATTCCTTTAAGGGCTACCTTGATTTGTATTTTCACAACGATAGGTAAAACAATTTTTATGCCATAACATCCTTGACAACAGCATTTAAGTGCGGGTACTTTTGCCGCGAGTGCCGTGCGCCGTTCAACACAAAGAACGCGTTCAAAAAGTGCTACACTAAGGTGGCTTGCATTGGAGGTCAAACTGTGGTCTGTAAAGACTGCGGGCGTTGGTTTACAAACCAGACATGTTTTTATAACCATAAACGTCCAAGTTTTTGCAGAGGTCACATGATGTCTGTGATGTCAAAAAGGTTTGTAAGGTTTGTGGTCAAATTTTCAGTTTGTAAAAGTCAAATTATTCACACAGCTGCTATGAGACTTTTTGTATAGTATACGAGACCCATCGTCCTTTTGGTCATTTCTTTTATATGAAGCAGGACCCATCGAAGGTGTCACTGGAAAAGAGTGATTTCATGTTTGTATTATATGATTTTGAATGCAGACAAGAAACGCTTCTTCAAGGTGAGGTCAACACGTACTTGCACAAACCTAACCTCTGTGTCATACAGACGTGTTGCAAGGCTTGCATTCATACAAATGTAAATGATCATCATTGCACCGAATTTAGGGGTGATAGGACTCACATATTCAAGGGTTATGCTACAATGGCCCAATTTTTCGGATCTATGGAGTAAATTAAAGCAACAAAATTTAAGGACTTCACCCTCTTAGCCCATAATATGAAAGTCTATTATGGGAATTTTATTTTAAAATATATAATGGAGGTTAAAAATTGACCTCAAAGCTCATAATAAACGGTGGGAAAATCATGTCCATGCGTTTCGGCCCACTCCACTTTATTTACTCGCTGAACTTTATCCCGATGTCGTTGTCCAAAATGCCAAAAACTTTCGGCTTGGACGAGTCTTTGGTTAGGGGCCACTTCCCCCATTTTATCAATAAAAAAGTAAATGCGTGGTATAGGGGTCCCTTGGTGTCAAAGGAGGACTACGGCATCGGTGAGATGTCGGTTGAGGGAAAGGAGAACTTTGAGAAGGGGTATTACGCGTTGGTCAAAGGAAATTATGTCTTTGATTTTAACCGCGAGTTTAAACTGTATTGCATGAAAGATGTAGAGATTAAACGGAAGGCCTGCCTAAAGTCTATATATATATGCTTATGGAAAAAGGAAAGGTGGATCCTTTCAGAGAGGCGTGTACGATAGCTGGAGTGGCCATGTTGGTTTACCACCGAAGTCATCTTAAGGAGAATACCATCGGTATCATCCATGATGGGGGATACCGGTGTGCATACCAACAGTCACACGTCACCATACAATGGCTATTCTAGGAGGCCCACCAACGCTGTGTCTCTATCCTTCGTGCGGGTAACGGACGTGAGGAATATGTGTTAGGGTGACGTGTAGACGGCATTGTTAAAGTTGGAGATACCACCACCGTCTTTCAGTTCTGGGGTTTTTAATGGCATTGGTGCCCTCTCTGTTACTCTGATAAGACCACCCCTATCAAAAAACAGCCACCACGAGACCATGGAGACGCACTATGAAGCTACCAAAGCTCGCGTGGAAAGTTTAAGAATTCTGGCTGGCTACACGATCATAGAGATGTGGGAGTGTACGCTTAATGCGATGAAACACACAGACAAAGACTTGAAACAATTGGTACTCCAGCATGAGGTGTAGAGCAAGGAACCCCTCAGTTTCAGGGATACATTATTTGGCGGGCGTACAAATTGTATCAAGCTCTTCCACGAAGCATACCTTTATTGTGGAGAGACGATCAAGTACTTGGATGTGTGTTCATTGTATCCTTACGTTTGCAAGTACAAAAAATATCCCATAGACCACCCCAAAATTAACTTGGAACCAAATTTTCCATATATAGATCAAGTAGAAGGCATAGCCATAGCTACTGTGACGCCTCCGTGGGATTTATTCATACCCGTATTGCCTACACGGATGCACTACAAGTTAATGTTCATCTTGTGTAAGAAATGCCGGGAGGAGAAATACCAAGGCGCGTGTCAGCACAACGACAAAAAGATCGTTGGTTGACAGGGTTGCAACATTATTCAATGTAGTGAAATATTATTGTCTTGTCGAGCCGCCAGTCATCAGGGAAAACCCATTTCCACATATAAGGAGAGGGTTGCGATATATTTAAGTTCGTGAACTATTCCTGTCTTGTCAAGCCGCCAAACGGGCACCAGTCATCAGGGAAAACCCATTGCCGGGGAGGGTTGAAACATCATTCAACTTCGTGATATATTCCTGTCATGTCGAGCCGCCAAATTGGCACCATTCATCTGGGAAAATCCATTGCCACATAGAAGACCAGAAATAAACCTTTGCGACATTGAAGGAGGACAGCAGGTCGCTAACCCCATGTCGTCATGAAAATAACCAACGGGGAAAGGGGTCCCAACTTGGAAGGGAAGGGAAAATCACTGTACTGATCCAGTGCTATAAATAACAGCCAATCACAGCGCTTTTTCCATATGTCCCACACATATAAACCTTGGAAAGGTAGTCAGGGGGAGGGGAAATGGGAGGGGAAGTCAACTGCCAATCAGAGCGAGAGGGCGTGGTCACGTGACGAGCTCTAAGCCAATCAGCGTCGAGTACTAGGTGGTCCTACCAACTACTGATATGTGCCCGAGTCATATTTCCACCACAATTCAAAATTACTGCTGCACAGATTACACAGATTATTTACACGTTTACATGTTGCTTACTATTTAATTATCTATTTATCTATTTGATGTATTTACCATGCACTTTCTGAACCTACTGATTATATAAGCACACGAGAATTTATATGAGCAAAAGCGAAAGGACCTACCAATTATGTCGGATAAAGTATTTTCACATATCTTCCAGGGTTCTTTTACATGCCGTAATCGACATGGGAGTAACGGCTCTGCTTCCCATACAAAGGAATTTGTGTTGTTGATTTTTATTTCTCAAGAAAAATCCGTTGATCTCTGCTGGTTTTGAACTCACGAACATCAGTTATTGAGGCGAGCACTTTACCTCAAAACCATCGAGATCGATATGTTTGTACACCTCCCTTTTATACTATGCAATCCGCCTAAGTGGCCTAGTTGGCTGACGCACTAGTTTCGTGTTGAGCTAGACTCCCGAGGATGGAAAGATAGAGGTTAGGATCTCGGCCTGGTAAACTGGAGTGGTTTTTCCACTCTACCTTCATGAAAATGCGGATTCACTTCCTCTAAATTCAACTTACCAATTCCTAATCCATTAGCATAATTAGTACTTGAGCGTATAGCCCGAACATGTAGTAAGTCATGGTGCTAAATAAAATAAATAAACTTACTGAGCAACCAGCCAAGATTTGAACTATACCACCAAGTCAATCAACAAGTGTGTTAAGTGTGTTCTACATGGTCCAACGTGCTACTTTTGCATAAGGATAGCCTGCCAATTACGGGGAGATCAAGGTTAGAATCTCTGTCATATGAACTGAGGTTTTTTTTTTCGCTCTTCCTTCACGCAAATTCGGGTAAACTTCCTAAAAGAATATAACCTTCCTCATACCTGAAATCAATAGAGTAATTAGTGCATAAGCTTATAACCCAAACGGATACTAAACTGCGGTGTTAAAAAAAGTTAGATACACCCCTATCTCACGCACTAGAGATGTTCTTGGGGCACCCTAGTCTACAGGGTACTTACTCCCCTTTGACCCCGAATCTATATCAAGGCGAGACAAGAGAGTGCAATGACTAACGCCTTGTAATGGACATTTCTCTTGTATGTTCCCGAAGGACACAATCCGATAGAATGAGCCACCGTGACAGTTCCACCCGGTGGACCAAGGGACTGATTCTCAGTTCACTATCGAGCTTAGTGCGACATCAGACTAACAAACACCAATTCAAATATTACCTTTTATTTGACACCATGTTTTACTACGCATATGTACTATTTACTCTAATGTGCTAAGGATGAGGGAGGATGAGTTTAGGTGAAGTGTGCCTATATTTGCGTGTAGAGAGAAATTGTGAAACCATCTATGGAAAACCACTCACAGTACATCCGACCGTGATTCAACCCCGATCTCCCAGTCATCGGTAGTCGTCTTGATAATTTTTATTATTAATAATACCACGCATCTACCTGCTTATTCGCCTCCATATTAGGGCTACCTGAAACTTATGGTGTTTTATTCTAAATGCTTTGTAGGAACCCACATCAGTATTCAAAATATCAAAGATATAAGGATGATACAAGATATTGAAACTAGTCTTTAAAATCAAGGCTACTCAATCATCTGATAACTTACTAAAGGAGAAAAAGGTCGTATGGAAGACGGGATAAAGGCAGTTTTTTTGCTGATTGTATATAACAACTTTTTTTGATCAAAACCAATCAAACAATTCTCTAGTAGAAATAAAGAATTTAATTTTCTACACATGGTGACCTTAACTGTTCTTGAATCTCTGTCAAGAGTGTCCATGAATTTAATGACAACTTTTTCTATTCATTAAATAAAGTTCTTCATCTAATGTTTCTATGCTCACATGACAGATACTAAACAACTGTTGATCTCACTATGTGAAGAAAAATAAATTCAATGTGTCTACTGGAGTAATCTTTAATTTATTTTGGATAAAAAAAATTTGTTATAAAACTGAATAACACCTTTTCTTGCGTTCTTAACACTCCCACCTTAACATATAATACTTTCATTAAAATCCTTACGTCCTTCAGGTTTTTATCATTATAGGGGAAAGTTGCCAATATCGCACCACTGTCTTTAAAAATGAACCGAATGCATTCATGCTCTACCTAGTGACTTGAGATTGAACTACGCAGCACTCCCATGATGCTTTAGTAGTTTGAAGACTTTCCGTGTTTTCGTTTGTGATTTGTAAATGTTCAAAGAAAATAATCTAATTTGATGTAATATTTTAATCATTTTCCTAAGGACCCAGGCATCAGGTGAGACAATAATGTATATACTGCTTTTATTAATATTGCTAGGCATACTTTTAAGAAGCATTTGTTGAAGTTAAATATTTGTTTAGTCCAAGCATGTAATTTGGGGAGGCAATAGTTCATAAAATGGCGTGGTTTCCGAAATCGCACCACTACTAGGTTGCTTAAATAGCACCGGTGCGATTTATGCAACTTGAACAGGGTTTTATTTTCTTTTGTTATAGAATCTTCTTGCAATGGCTAAAAGGGTGTATGGAAAGTGGAGTACAGAAGATATGTCCCGTGCTCTGATGGAATTTAAAGAAGGGAGTATTAAACTAAATGAATGTTGCAGGAAGTATGAGATACCAAAAAAGACTTTTTTGAGGCATTTTCATGGAAAAGTTAATCGGGGGGTTAATCGTGGTAGCAGCAAGGCTGTGAATGGTAGACAAACAGCCTTACCTTCAGAAGCTGAAAAGGAACTCGTAGAGGTCATTTTAAAGTTTGAAGAGAGCATGTTTGGCCTTACAATAACTGAAGTTAGGAAGCTAGCTTTTCAAGTACTTATTGCTAATCCTCATCTACCCAATCCTTTCAACAAAGAAAAGAAGATCGCGGGAAAAAAATGGTATTATGCCTTTATGAAGCGGAATCCTACACTCAGTCTAAGACAACCTGAAAATGTGTCTATTGCTAGGGCTAGGGGTTTTAACAAAGAAAATGTATTTCAATTTTTTGATGTGTTGACAAATATTGTTGATGAAAATGGACTAAACGCCTTGAACATTTTTAATGTTGATGAATCCGGCTTCTCTACTGTACAAAAGAAATCGCCTAAGATAGTAGCACAGAAAGGACGACATCAAGTGGGTGCTGTTTCCAGTGGTGAGAGAGGGGTGAATACTACAATCGTCTGTTGTACAAGTGCCAGTGGAAACTTTGTGCCTCCGATGATTATATTTAAGAGGCTAAGAATGCACCCATCATTAAAATTTGGGGCACCACCAGGAAGTATTGTGGAAATTTCAGATACAGGCTATATTAACACGGAGCTCTTCATAAAATGGTTGAAGCATTTTATTGATTACGTCAAGCCTTCTGTAGAGAAGAAGGTTTTGTTGGTTCTTGATGGACACACTACACACTCAAAGAATTTTGAGGCTATTCAACTTGCAAGATTAAATGGGGTTTTACTTCTCCAACTCCCTGGACACACAACACATCGTCTTCAGCCTCTCGATGTGGCAATATTCAAGCCCTTTCAAACATATTACGACGAAGCACTTTCCAAGTGGCTGCGAACTCACGAGCCACCTGTCACTCAGTTTCAAGTTTCTGCTTTGCTTTCTGAGGCATACAGCAGAGCAGCCACCGTGAGTAATGCAATGAGTGGTTTCAAAGCCACTGGAATCTGGCCTGTGGACAGAAATGTATTTTCAGACGCTGACTTTGTTCCAGCCAACATCCACTCACCAGCCAATTACGTGAATGAGCCTGAAGAAACACCAATAATTATTCCTCCTGGTGATGAGCAAGAGTGCCAAGAAGAGGAATTTGCGATTGTCCCAGAGAAGAATTCATCTACAAGATCACTAAGTTCTAAACCTTCCAAAAGTCTTCGTGTCACAATCCATGATATAAGCCCTTTGCCACGCCCAACAGCCAAACAAAGGAAAATACAGATAAAAGGTGCCCAAAAAGCTGAGATTTTGACTTCGAGTCCATATAAAAATAAGCTCCAGCAAATTATGGAGAGAAAATCTCTTCAAATAGCCAATAAACTGAGAAAAAATAAAACAACTGCTGATCAACATGGAAATTCGTCACAAAGTCAAAGAAGAGCTCAAAAACACCCAGAAAATAATAGTAATCACTCAGCAGCCGCTAAAAAGAAATTAAAATTTACCGAAAATGCTGTGATTGAATTTGTTGCTGAAGATTGGTATTGTTTCATATGTGAAGAAGGCATGGTGGAGGATATGGTGCAATGTCAATTATGCAAAAAATGGGCTCATGAAACATGTGCTGGTGTTTCGAAAAAAATCAAAAGATTTAAATGTGACTGTTGCACAGAATTGCAAGCCTAAAAGTTAATGTCAGGCTTTTTTCGGCCTATAGATTTTTATTTTTTACAACTTTATAATTGGCTCAATTTTTGTTTTGTATTTGCATACATATTTTTTAGATTTTTAGCCCACTAAACCTATGAGTTTTACTAGTTCAACATTCAGGGTTGTTTTATTAATAAAATGTTACTTTTAAATGTTTTATAAAAATTTGACAGTAGTTAAAACTGATTTAATCTTTATGCGTAGTGAGTAACCAATCAGCTTTTACCTTTTCTTTAATAAAACTAAGTTTATTTGTTGTGAATATGGTTTATATTTTTTTAATTTTGTATAGACTTTTCATTTTTGATATGATGAATAATTTTGTTGTTGTGTATTTTTCGTGGAATACATAATTAGTTAACCATTAAAGTAAATGTCTTATATTTACTTTTCAAACCTATGTATTTTGAGTGTAAGTGCGATTTTAGCAACCCATGGTGCGATTTAGGAGACTGGTTGCCTAAATGGCACCAGTTGCACATCTTTAAAAGTAAGGCCAAAATAAATAGTTTAGGTTAAGATAATATTGTGAAAAAATTAAGTTCGTTAGCCAAAACAGCTACATTCATGTTGTGATATTTATTTTGGTTAACCTATGAGTCATTTGGATTTTATACGGTGATTACTAAAAAGTGGTGCCATTTAGGCTACTTTCCCCTATATCAATATTATGAATACATTTGTTTTAACGTAGATCTAAAGTATATTAGAAAGATATAATGATTGTCTAACAGATTGAAGCATAAACTCAATTCGAGTAACCTTCATATTCAACGGTTTTAGTAACTTTCAAAACTCCCCAAAAATCAGTAAAACAATTTCCATTAATGTATAAGTCAAATCATGTGATATAATCATTTCCTTCTCTTTTGATAAAATATTATGTATCAATCCACTTTTGCTAATTATATTTTTTTTAAAGTAAATACATTAGTGTTGACAGAAATATGTATATATATTTTTTTTCACATTTTCTAAAAGCTTAGTCCTATCAACAACATATGATGTTATTGTAGTTGGGGCTCAGTATCATTTCAGCAAGTCGGACGCGTCCTGGTAGGACCGAAACATACCTCCCCCCCTTTCTAATGTTTGTGAAAGTGGGTACAAGCTAACATAACATTGTTCCTTTCTCTCTCACTCACTCAAACGCTATACAACAAGTAAGGCCTGGCTCACAATACCTTCCCCTCCCCACCCCTCCCCCTCCCCACTTATCCCTTCCAAAACAAGAGAGTCAAGATTGATGGCTAAACTATTGACTTCCTCACTCTCAAAACCACCGCCCCTTGTACCCCGCAAA
>CABEEJ010001596.1:127614-147637 GCA_901482245.1 Timema douglasi
GAAAGGGGGGGGAGGGGGGGAAAAAAGAGGGGCGAGTGGAGCGCCCCCCCCCCCCCCCTTAAGGAGAAGGGGACTCCCAATTTGATGCTCATTTTCTGACGACAATAATTTCAGTAAATTTAGTGGTTTAATAGTGTGACTTACATGACATCTTTAAACAGATGTCGTCGTAAACCTGAGTTATTTGGTTGGACCCTTTTTTTTGTTGTTGTTGTGTGTATCCTTTTCCTTGTGTTACCGCAAGTTACTATGAAGTATGAGCTACGCTTTTAACAAGTTTGTTTGATAAGGGGAACATTCCACTTTACAGAAAAAAATAAGGGGTGAGCGGGGGAAATAAACAATCTTGGGTTCATTTCGGAAAATGATTTGTTCCACCAGTTAAATGTTATGTGTGAAATTTACGGAACGTGTTTCCAGAGGAATGGGGTCAACTACCTGACTTTTAAGTTTCCTCCAAAAATACTAGTTTAATTTATTTTTATTCAGGTGGAGATAAACGGTGTATCAATTCTACATTTGTTTGTGTGTGTACGATTTTTTTTAATACGTTCACTACCATGGCATTTAACGTCTTAATATAACGGTTGACTTAGCAGAAATGCATCCGTATCAACGTGAAAATAACATGTGAAAAATTATTCTCAAAGTACCCTAGCCGGGATTCAAACCCTGAACTTCCAAGTAACGGTGATCGGCTGCAAATAGAGTCTAACTCATTTGTTTGGCGTTCAATGTATTCAGGTGACATAAGGAACTAATGAATTAGGCGTGTTATATGAATTAATAATTAAGGCAACTTTTTTCTTTAGCAACCCGTTCGGGTTATATGCTTATGTAATAATTACGCTAATAGTTTCAAGGGAAAGGTAAGTTATATTTATAGGAAGTGTGCCCGCATTTATGTATAGGGAGAGTAGAAAACTATTTTGTAAAAAAACACCCTCAGTACACCCTACCAAGATTCGAACCTTGATTTCCCCGTCATCGAAAGTCTAGTCTACTGGCGAAAGTAACATGTTAGACCACGTGGTCACCGAAACGGGTGAAAGCAAAATTAAAAAAATAATTAAAATAATGTAAGTAAACATTATTTAACATGTTTGAAATCAAGAGAAAAATTTGTGATTCTAGTTATGACATAAATGATTACATATTAACTTTTTACTATCTTACTTTCTCCTTTATCAACTTAGGCAATAGGCCTAAATTTCTTAATGACATTTATTAATTGACTCGTAGGATATGCAGCCATTAAAATATAAAATTCAGCCTGCAATCGGTGTCATGTGGTCAGCACAAAGAGACCTCCAGTCGTTAATCTCAGTTTTCTAAATCGTAGCCGCTACATTATAATTCAAATACCTCACTACGTTCATACACTAATCCATGGGTCCAATATCTGTTTTAGGTGTTTTTTACAGTTATAGTACCTATATATAAAGCCTATTGTAGATTTTAGATTTTGATCTATGCTTTTTAATCTATATATACAATATATAGACTTATATATAGTTTGGTCATTTTTACAGCTATATACCTATACTTTTATTTATATTAGCAATTTTTACAGATATATATGATTGTAAATATGCTGAATTCGTTATTTAGTAAAATAATCAGTGACTATAGAATCTCCTAAGGCGATAGTTTATTTAACAAATAATAGGATTAATCTAAATTTACCAGTGATTTTACAGCTTTCTCAATGCAGTTTGGTTAAAATATGAAACATGAACTGAATTATCTATATTTACCGGTGATTTTATAAAATATCTAGTGTATGTGGATACAAATAAAGAACATAGATCCAAACTAACCTAAAATAACCTAGTCAAACCTAACCAGAGCTAAAATAAACTCGTCTAAGGCCCAGTTTTATAGTCAAATTTAGTACGCCTCAAGTGCGGCGCTACACTAAGAACATGACGACACCTACCTAAACTCAAATGGAGTGGGCCAGTTTCCTATGCGAGAACGGCTTGTCTAAACTAAACTAACTTACCTAAACTAACCTAACCAAACCTAATCTTGACGTGGCTTATTAACATTCACTGGTCGTTGATGCCGATTTTGTAAAATGTTCGGCAAGTATGTGATATTGTACCGAACTTTTTACATTCCCAAGTGAACCAATGACTTTGTAGACTAGTGGTGACTTTACAAACTCATCACATCCAGCACATTCACATTAGTACATATATTTATCTATCTATATAAGTTAGATTAATAAAATGAAGAGTTTGTCGGTCAGGAGGAGTATTGCACGATATATAGGGCCTACCACACGAAGAGGTAGGATATTTTAAAACATCTGGTGTATTTCTTTACTTCATTAAGTATCATCAAAAATACACCTCAGAAAAAAAAAGTATCACAAAAAACAAATAAAAATACAAGGTCCTATTTTAAAAACAATAGTTGACATTTAGATTAACTTGAAGACGTTCACTAAATAATAAATAAATTAAAACATTTTGTCAGCGACTCAAAACCAAGAAACCTTGTACGAAACATTTTTTTTTCTTAAATGTTTTTTTTTTAATATATCGTACCAACTTAAGAAACCACCCTTATATATGTCATAATAAATCTATAGATTTACTATTGCTTATAAATACGTCAAGTCATGTGATATGCATCTGTTGCTTTTGATAGATATTGTCAATATCTATAAAATAACATGACTAAAATAGAAAACTTTTTTTAAAACCCGAATATGTATGAATTTATCATAATGTTTATGACAATATCGTAAATAATTTGTGGGCACCTCCAACCAAGATAAACTCAGGGTTGGGGTTGGTTGGCCTCATAAGCCTCTTGGCTGCTGAAACTCAATTTTGACATACACAATTATACAAAGCTATTAATAATTTCAAACCCACCTCGATGGTCAAATGGTCTAAGGCGTCACTCTCACAATAGACTGGAATGACGATAGTAGGAAGCTCGTAGCTAAAGTCTCGGCCAGGTGCACTAAAATGGGTTAACTTATTACTTAATTGATTTCCACTCTACCTTCACGAAAATGCGGGTTACATTGCCTATAAATTCAAACGTCCTCATCCCTAAAACATTATTAGAATTAGATCATATGCCTATAAAACAAACCGGTAGTGAGACGTGGTGACAAAAAGAATAACAAAAAAACTCATTGTTGGAGAATTAGGGGGAACAGCGATTTAAGGGAAAATAAATGCTTTTTTGGGGATTTATTTAATTAATTTATGAGGACACTTGCAAATACAATATGTTGGTTACTTGTATAATCCATTAAGCGACATAAAAAACCTATGATTTTATAGACCTCAATCTGATATATATTGAGATTTAGAATTTCTCTGTGAAAAAAACAACTAACATTTGTTTTTGCTTAGCCTATATTTCTTTCCTACCCCATGGTCGCAGCATAAGAAAACAACTTTTTTTTTTTCCAGCTTCCACAAAGGACATAATAGACAGGTAGAAAGGTGGGGTTTTTTTTCGCTACTCTTACGGAAAAATAGGTTCGATATAGATCACTGTTATTGACTCCCAATTGTAAAGGTGTCGATGTTGTTCTTCTTTCGCTAAGGTTTCACCACAATGGAGACGTCATCTCTTAGAAGGCAGCTGTGTAAGTTCTGTATTCAACGAGAGTAGTTTTAATAGATTTCTTGGAATTCTTTTTTTTTTAAGATTGGACTTTTTCAAAAATAAATTTGTCCTATACTACGTTTAGGGTTCACGCTGTTTTTATTACTCCTTTTCACTACAATCCTGATAATAAAAACACATTTATTCCCACCACTTACGTTATTTAATTATCACCTTAATTTTAAATAAACCACATCGATAGTAGAATGATCTAAAGACATCACACACTCAATAAAATGCACTGCCAACTGCCAAATACGTCTACAACATTTTATTTATGAATTAAACATTATCAAATTTTAAAGTTTAAACAATTATTGGTACCACAAGTGCAATAAAATTTATATTTAAACTAAATATTCCAATCGTAATTATAATAATAGAATTCAATGTAAAGGATAGTTATAAATATAGGATAGAAAATATGTTATAAATGGTACTGAATATATTTTCTATCCTAAATTTATAACTATCCTTTACATTGAATTCTATTATTATAATTACGATTAAATATTGTTTCTTTACTACAACTAATTATGTTTTTCAAAAATAAATATTCCAAGCCAGAAAAAGAATCAAATAGGTGGCTACCTACAAATAAATCTAAATATTACAAAGAAACTAGCTCCCAAGCAGCAAAAGGAAACATTAAGTGTTCCATAAAACAATTCTACCTTCCAAAATAAATCTTCTAGTGAGAAATTACTGAACGATTTAAATCACATAATTAACTAAGTGTTCAAACACCCAACCCCATTATGGGTTGATTATATTTAAATATTAAATAAAATATAAAGAGTTTATATCTTGTCATCCTGAAGCGATTTATGTTCAAGTCCAGACCAGGAACTCTCGTGATTGTGTCAAAATTAATAGCCAAATGTTAGCTGACCAACAGCTTTATATAGGTCTAGTTGAGGGATACAAGAGGGGGGGGGGGAATCTTCATATTAAAAGTATAACGCTACGTTGCGAACACGTGCTAGCAGTATGATTCTCTTGTTAACATCCGTCATCATGTAACACGTCATTCCAAAAATCTGGTGAGTTGGCAGTTAAGATCGTGAGAAGTTTTCTATCGACCGGCTAGGCCAATCAGCGTAGGCTTGGATCACCTCATACCGATGTTTCGACGACCCACTTTTCCAAGGAGTGTGTTTTCTTTTTTGAATTATTTTATGTGCACCAGTCATGTGATGGTTGTTGTACGAGGCTATAGGGTGAGTAAAGCACATATGTTAGACATAGTAAGGTTTTGTAAATCTTTGATTTTGCAGAATGTCTATATGTATTGGTATTATTCGGGGTGGGTAGTATTGATGTAACATTAGCTAGCATCGATAATGTTACAATCCGCCTCTTTTAGCGATTATAGTGCCAACATTTTTGATGGAGGGTGTCACATGGTCAGCAAATCGAGCCCTCCATCCGTTAATCTCATTTTTCTAGACCCAAGCTGCTACTTATTTATTCAAGTAGCACTTCATTTGTCCACACGAGGCTGAGTTTGACCTCGTTACAGACACACTTATTCATAGAAAAATTCTGGAAGCAGTGAGGATCGAACCGGGGACCTCTGGATATGTAACTAGGAGTCTTGAATACTACCATATTTATATATGTCTCAATGATTATGAGTAAAAGCTCTATTAACTTAATTAATTAGTATAAAGTGGCTTTATAATATAAAGTAATGACTCAAACTATGTTTATTTTATAATAAAAGGAGTACAAATGGGTTCCCAACAACCAAATTAGCCTGTATATTAAAAAAAAAATCAAAAACTATTTCGAACATTCTTAAACTGTATGAAAGTAGAAAAATCTGAAAAAATGTATAGTGAAAAGTACGAAACTAATAAAATGTTCTTGTAAGTATATATATATATATATATTTGTTAATTTACTAATTTCTCCCCCGAAAATAAGTAATTTTAACAATTTTCAGTGACCGCATGGTCTAAGCCATCACGCTCGTATGAGACTGGTATGTTTATGACGGGAAGATCGGGTCACGAATCCCGGTTGGGTCCATTCTGGGTGGTTTTCCCTAAATGGTTTCACACTCTCCTTTTACGAATATGCGGGTACACTCCTTCTAAACTCAAACCTCCTCATCTCTAATCCATAAATGTAATTAGTATATATGAAAAAGTTGGGGGGGGGGGATTTCTTTAGCCACTATAAAATTAAACATGTTGTTAATCAGATATTTATAGTTGATGTTGAAAAGGATTATGGTTCAACATCTAATTAAATAGATTTTTCATTTTGTAATAACTCTAATTAAAAGTCCCCACTCTTAATATACTTCAAATTAATGAACAATTTACAGAATATATAACTAAATGCATCCACGTGTGTTAGGAAATCTTCTCACACATCTGGCTGATAATTTTTTTAATTTTTTTAGGTTGTTTACAACCACGCTCTTTTGTTCACAGTCCCTCATCCATGTTGCAAATACTTGTGAAACATAATAGCTTCGATAACTCTCTTTCTTCCACCTTTCTGGAATATGGTGCAACCTACAGAAAGAAAGAATATTCAAGAACCATTTATTTCGAGTAATACCCGAAAAGAAGCCTTAGAATAAAATGGTCAATGACGTACTAACCTATCGAGTTTAAGATGCCTCATCAATTGTTCAGATAAAATAACTATGGTTCAGATATTTAAGTAATCAATAAAAACAAATCTATTCCACATAGCTGCTTTCACATATAAGTAGAATTAAAACCTAACCTTTATGATAAATACACTGGATACTCAAAACAATCTCTTCAACGAGGCTTCGATGACTGCGGCTTCCAATTCAGGACTCCACGAGAAAATATCTGAACAAACATATATGAATTTATGGATAGATGAATGTTTACTAATTTTATTTTATTTCTCTGTTTCCACTAATGATCTAGATATACTTTGTTCAAGTTGATCACTGTTTTGGTTGCTGGTTCTGTACGTGTTTATCTCATTGCAATGTTTTATGTTGATGTGTATGTTTCCCTCATATACTTGTCTCGTGTGTTTTATTTAATGATAATAATTGATAAATGCAGTGTAATGTTAACTTAAGACATGGTTAAATGTAAGAGAAGGCTTATGCCTTAATTTTGCCATGTAAATAAATACAATAATAATACATTTACTATGCCCTTAAAGCAGATTCTGCTCAAACGTGTGAATTAGCCCCTGGACCATTTGACCACCGAAGCTGGTTAAAAACCTAAACCATTTTAATGTTGACTGACGTGACGTTCCTCTGTGTGTGTGTGTGTTTTTTTTCCTCCGACTGTACCAGAGGGCCCAGAACTCGCATGAGTCTTGATTATTTCCACCACTATACAGTTTGACTGTTGGCGCTATTATGAGAAGCTAGGATCACTTTCCAATTGGTTTATCACTGAAACCCATTATCCACAGCTTTATTTTTAATAGTGTTAGTTTGAACTTGTATGAGTTCTACTACGGAGGGGAGTTTGGAGTTACCCTACGGGGTCTTTTGTGAAGCTTGTTAGCGACTACAAGAGGAAGGCCCCAAGGCCTTTATTATTGAAACGAACAATTGACAGTCGCACTTCGCCATAAAGAGAGAGAGAGAGAGAGATACGAGGAGACGGATGAAAAGAGAAAAGTGAAGTATTTCAAATCGCCATTTTCATTCCGTCAAGGAAGGGGGAATATAATGGAAGTCCCGAGCACGCGTAGGCCTATAACTTTTTTTTTTTTTGGTGGACATAGATTTGTAACTGTCCCAAGGAAGTGAAGGGAACATCGGCAGTGGGGGGCAGGGGAGGGGGAGTTATAAATATCTCAATAATCACCAATAACGTTTCGTTTTTTCCGCGTGAACCAGCGGAACACAAGGGTGCTACTCTCTGGTAGGAGGGGTTGACATCGAACATACGAACATAAATGTTTTCAAAAATCGATGTAAAAGGTTCAATGTTCAATATTTGTTGGTCAATGAGTATCAAAAATCAATTTTTTATACCGATGTGTGTGGAACAGATGTTTATATTGTACATAGGTGCAAAACATTTAAATAAATAGACTAATAAGGTTACATATAAGCTTGTGATTTTTACAGACAATATTTTTTTAATGTGTGGTTAAGAATCCAATTTGATTGAAATTACTTTGAATGTTTGGGTTAATTTATTAGAAATAATTTAAATTACAGCTATTTAACTGATTTAAATGAAATCTCACCGATGTTGGTTTTTTTTAAATCAATGTTTCTTTTGTTCATCGATTATTTTTCAGACGATGTTTTTTTCCCCTTCATATTAATGATATAATGTCGATGTAGACATCGATATTATTTATTAGTTGTCCATCCCTAATTTTTGGATTAAAGTAGATCAAATTTTATCAGAGAAATGCTTTATCTATTTAGCATTTTATTCAACTTTGCTTTTGCTATTAATAAAGCCAACTATGTGAAATAATGATCATTAGTTACAGGTGTTGTCTTATATAATGTTTCGACATCTCTTGTTTGAAGTAGGACACTAGCTTCCGCCTTTAAGCAGTGCTATTAATTACTATATTAAAGTGGCTCAACTAATTACTATATTGAAATAACTAAACTCACAGTAGACTAGACTGCCGATGATGGGGGGATCAAGAAGGTTCGAATCTCGGTTGGGTGTACTGAGGTTGATTTTATTTTAAAATGGTTTTCAACTCTCCTTCTACGCAAATGCAGGTACACTTTCTCCAACTATAACCTTCCTCATCCCTAAAGCCATTGGCATAATTAGTACATAAACATATAATCCGAACTCATAGTAAGATGCGGCGCTAACAAAAATAAATAGGAGACGACTACTTTACTCCGTCAGTGACTATACGTCACGTCAAAGAGCATAGTATCAATAGCGGTTGAGAGCGAGAGTGATTTGTTCATCGCGGGCACAGCCCCCCTGGTGGTTAGGGGCTCAACTACACAATACAGGCACCGGAAAATGAGCAATTTATGAAGTAAAAGCCACTATACCTTTGGAACCAAATTGTATAAAGACGAACACACCATTATTGTTCGTTGTTACACGGTAGGTTGGGTACAGTAAGGGCAGAAAGTTACTTTCTCAGTGTCAACGTCTCTCCTATCTTTTATATTTTCTATCTTGCTACAGCATTCCTTTGTAACAGTCATTATATCACTATCGTTCAAGATTATCCACACAGTTACACTAATTGGGTGGGTATGAGAAAGGTAGAATTTAAGAGGAAATTTACCCCCATCTGAATTGAGTTAGAGTGATGGAACGATTTAGGGGAGAAGGGGGGGGACACAGACACATAGCCGGGATTCAAGCCATGTTCTCCTCGTCATTGGTAAACCAGACAAGATGGGCTTGAAGTTTATTCCGTATGCCCATCGGTGTGGATATTATTCTAATAAAGTCGTATTATCATTATTAGATCTTGAATTCCAACCAGGCACTAAATTGTGTACGTCTTATATATTCCTGTCCGGGATATTCACATATTTACATTACTTGTGTAGGGGTGAATGGGGTAGAATTGATAGAAAGTGTACTCTCATTTGCGTTGAAGGAATATTTGGAGGTGGAGGAGGGGGAACGTAGAAACAAATTACCTCATTGAATTCAGAACCCTTACATATCCGTTATCCAGATGAACCAGAAAAGACGTATCTGGCACGTGACCACTGGTGTGGGTATTCACAACACTCACTCACTTTATTCCGTCGACTTAAGGTAACAGATTTTTTTTAGTACTACGTTCTACTTACTCCGCTAATGTGTTAGGGATGAGGAAAGTTAAATTCAGATGATATATACCCACATTTGGGTGAAGAAGAAACAATTTTGGAAAAACCACCCTCAGTACACCAGAACAAGAAGGTGGGAGTGTAGGGGACGCGAGAAAATCTCATTTTTTTTGCAGTTTTTATAGCAAAACATTTTAAATATTGCTCCAATTGAAACACATTCTTTAAATGTTCTTCACATGGTTGAACAGTTAGTAAATATCTGTTAAGGGTGTTCTGGAATTTAATGACAACTTTTCCTCTTAATTTAAAAAGTTTATCATCAAATGCCACTATACTCGTGACAATATATTCAAGAACTGTTGATATCACGATGGGAAGAAAATTAAACTCTTATGTTTCTATTTAAGCAATATTTAAAATGTTTCGCTATAAGAACTTCCTAAGAACATTGAGCTTTTCTTGCGTCCCCTACACGGCCGAAGGGAGCTAAAGTATTTTGACAGTTTTTATATAATAGCAATTTTTTAGCCAAAATAAATAAAATATTTCTCCAGTAGCAACATAGAGTTTAGTTTTCTGCACATGCTAATATCAACAGATTTGAATATCTGTCAAGGTTGTCCTGGAATTTTGTCAAAACATTTTCTCTTTATTTAAAAAGTTTTGACAAAATTACAGGACAATCTTTAAATTTATTCAAGATCTGTTGATATTGGCATGTGCAGAAAACTAAACTCTATATAGCTACTGGAGAAATATTTAATTAATTTTTGCCAAAAAATTATAATGCTATAAAACCTGTAAGATTACTCGCGCTCCCTTCTGATAATGTTAATGTTTCGGTATCACGCTGTATAGGCATGAGCAGTACTTTGCGCGCAGTAGGAACCTGGTCTAATGTTTCTTCTCAAATCTTGCTGAGTACTTTGGATAATTTTATCAAGGGGGTCCTCCTTAGAACCGACACGGCTTCACACTTTACTCGACTGCCGCAAACTCAGGAACTAAAAATAAAACACGCTTGCCACTTATCCATCACTACTGCTACTAAACTCGACATTAACCTTCAAACCTTTCTCCACCTCCTTCAGTTCATATTCTTGTCTTATATTTACTTTATTTTCTTATTCTTTTTTTTTAAACTCTTATAAATTATTATTTTCTTTAAGTGCTTGAGTTCGAGATCACCTCTTCCCTTTTGATTTATGACTTACACTTAGGGCTTCAAGCGTTAGGATATATAAACCATTTGGTGATTAACCATTGCGCCCGGAATGTTGGTTGCAAGAGTTAAGGTGAGATGGCAGAAATTAGGAGTGTACCTCAGTTATCTTACGAATATTTGACAACTAGAAATAGCTACTAGATCTACTTTCACGTATTCCTACATCAAGTCATGTGATCCGCAGCTGTCACTTCTGATATATATATATATATATATATATAAGAGCACTAATTCTTAAGTTATGGCATTATTAACTCGAAAGTTCATTGCCGCCCTAACAAAAGTAACCCGCCCCCATATCTTGAGCTAGTTATATCCAGTCCACCTCATCACACCATATCTCTTTTATGTCCTTTCTAATGTTATTCTCCTATCTGCGTCTAGGTCTTCCCAATGGTATCTTCCCATTGGATTTGCCAGTCAATATACTGAACAAGGTTCTACATTCTCCCATTAACGCTGCATATCCCGCCCACCGTAAAGGGCGAGATTTGACTTTCTTAACAATGTCTTGTGATGAGTAGAGGGTATGTAACTCATCATTATGTGGCCTTCTCTACTCCTCATTATCCTTATCCATTTTTGGAAGAAATATCTTCCTAAGCAACTTGTTTTCGAACATCCCAAATTTGCTTTCGTCATGGGAGGTAAGAGTCCGCGTCCCCCCCTCCTCCCCCCATAAAGAATGACTGTTAAATTATTGTTTTGTATGGACCTATTCTGAGTTTAACATTCCTTGAAAGCAGTTGTGATGTCAACAATTTACTGACAGAGTAATAGTATGAATTTCCTGACTGTATTTTTATTCCTAATTCTCACTCTAATATCGCTATTGCTAGTAAAAATTGTAACTACATAATTAATCTCATTAACCATGTCAAATGATACGTTGAGGATAACACTAATAGAGTTAAAACTTAAATTTTATCAATGTGTTTGTATTTTTTAAAAGGTGCTCCAAATATCTATTCGTAAAAGAAACAAGATTTTCTGTCTGCATTTACATATTTATAAAATTACTTATTTAAAAAAAATGTATTAAACATTAATATACGTTTTATAATCCCTTTGGCCATCACCATTATTAAAAGTTACAAGCACCGAATTAAATATTTAAAAGAATAGCCGTTTGTTTATTAGTAATCAAACTTTCGTATAGCTTGCGTGATGTATACATTAGATGTTTAATGAAAGCTTGAGGCGTGAAGAAGAAATATGAAGGATTTTCCTTAGTGAAAATAATAATATTTCTTTGTCTTCTTGATTAGCTCATTTTTATGTAAGCCCTGACTGTACATAGTCATAAACTATGAACCGTAATATTGAGAGCTACTTTGCCTGAAAAAATATATATACCCTACGTTAGGAGCTATTTGTTTGAATTGCAAATGAAGCATTTTTAAGTATACAACAGATAATAATATCACACGCGTTAAGGAAAAAAAGGTGAAGCGATGACAAAGATTTAGGTGAAGGTTAAAGGTGAAAATGTACCTAAATATTTCTCATATTTATCACATTGTTAGCACTCTCGCCTGACATGTACTTAAAAAAAAGCGGAGAGAAAGAGAAAGGGAGAGAAAAAAAAAAGAGAGAATGATCTATCGATCTTAACGCTTTACCACCACGTACCGTCATATATCATAAGCGACTAAATACATCGATAGCTTCACTATAAACAAGCCTGCCATCTCGTGACAATAATGGCTACTAAAACCTAAAATTATTTGGTGAACATTTTAAACAAAATCTTGTTCTTGGTTATAGAATGGGAAGTGGGGTGGTAAATCACGCCTTAACTGATATGTTATTAGTGCTTTAGAAAAGATTATCTAGCTAAAAATGCATTTCGCATACTAATGCACGGTCGTATATTGTAGT
Organism: Timema douglasi; assembly: GCA_901482245.1. Taxonomy (NCBI): domain Eukaryota; kingdom Metazoa; phylum Arthropoda; class Insecta; order Phasmatodea; family Timematidae; genus Timema; species Timema douglasi. The sequence continues at coordinate 140,109 of CABEEJ010001596.1, forward strand.
TTTTAGTGTCTCTGATTTTTAAAAAAATAATCGTTTTCTGGATAAACCTATTAAATATACAATATTAACAGATGATTTTAAAACAATAAAAGTTGTAATTTAATTGGTTTCTAACGTTGCATAAAGTTATTAGATCGAGATTTAAAGTAAAATGGACATGAACATGAGATAAATTCCGTATTTTTGGGGTTTCTATACCAAAAAAAATTTTTGGACAAAATGAATAAAATATACCATGAGTAACTACGTTTATTTTAATTTTTTACATATAGTAAACTCAAAAAATTTTGAGAATGTTTGTCATGAACGCAGTTACATTTGAACAAAACTTTTTTAAATTAGTAGAAAACGTCCTGATTACATTAGATTAGGCAATGCGTACGAAAGGTATTATACAATTTTGAGGTTAAAATGTGCAGAAAATTTAAGTTAATGTAGCTACTGAAGCTTTTATTTTATTTGGTCAAACTTGCGTTTGATCCCGTCCCACCCACGCATCTTGAATATCTGTCAAGGGTATCCTGGAATTTAATGACAACTTTTTATCTACATTTAAATGTTTCTCTCATCTAATGCTGCTATGCTCAAAACAGATATTCTACAATTGTTGATGGTGACCTGGTGGTCTAGGAGGTAAGGTGTCGGACTTCTATGCTGGCGGCCAGGGTTCGATCCTCGGTCCCGGCAAAGATTTATCTGATTACCAAACCCTTCCTTCACCTCTGACAAGACATCTTGTGAATGTGAGGAATGCCAGGCNCAAACCCTTCCTTCACCTCTGACAAGACATCTTGTGAATGTGAGGAATGCCAGGCCTCCACCGTGGTTCGGATTCCACGTTACACTATAGGTCCTTCATTTCATCTCACAATCACCCTACCATTACACATGAGCGTAAGTGCGTACAACCCGAACGGGTAGTAAGACACGGTGCTAATAATACTAATAATAATAATAATAATAATAATACTAATAATAATAACAACTGTTGATACCACCATGTGAGAGGCTACCTGGCGGTCTTGGGGTAAGGTGTCGGACTTCTGTGCTGGGGGTCCGGGGTTCAATCCTCGGTCCCGGTACAGATTTAACTGATTTCCAAACCCTTCCTTCACCTCTGACAAGACGTGTATTAATCACAGCTTGTGAATGTGTGGAATGCCGGGCCTCCACCGTGGTTCAGATCCCACGTTAAACTGTAGGTACTCCATTTCATCTCGCAATCAACCTACCATTACACATTAGCGTAAGCGCATACAATTCTAACGGGTGGTAAGACGCGATACTAATAATAAAAATAATAATAATAATAATTCACAATATGAAGAAAATTAAACTATGATTTTACTTGAGCAATATTTTTTTTATTTTGTGAAAAAAAAAAGTTTTGTTATAAAAATTGCCAAAACACTGGCCTTAACTCGCGTTCCCTACAGCCCCACTTTAAGCCAGGTGTATTAATAAAACTGAAATAAATCGCGTATGGTGTGCAGTATCGACTCTCTCTCTTTTATATTAAAATAGAGACGTTTACCAAATATAGTATGATTTGCGAAACGCAATGATATACATTGTTACAGAAACACTCCAAAGACAAAAGGGCATTGTCTTTGTCCAACAAAGAGTATAATGATACATTTCACATTTCAATGAGACCTCAATAATATATATATATATATGAGTATGACGGAGAGATCAAGGCTCGAATCCCTGCTGGGTGTAATGAGAGTGTTTTATTTATTTTTTATTTGGGTTATTTAACGTGCACGTTTTGGACCGACTGATTATATCAGACCACGAGACTAGCTCAGAAACTATCAGTTTTATCAAAATAAATTTCAAATGAAATATTTTTATTTTTTTATAACTTTACAGTGATCGGTTATTTCGTGGTAATAATTTCAATAAAAAAAGGAATTTTAGGTAAAATAAAATGTACTAATGTCAATTAAGTTATCATCAATGTCATTATCCTAGGCATTAAGAATAGTAATAATATTTAGCACCGCGTCTTACCACCCGTTCGGGTTATACGCTTTAAGTACTAATTACTCTAATGGATTAGGAATTGGGAAGAGAGTGGAAAACCATTTAAGAAAAAGCACCCCCAGTTCACCCGACCGAGATTCGAACCTCGATCTCCCCGTCCTCAGCAGTCGAGCTAAACACGACAAGCGCGTTAGCTTAGGCATTAAGAAAATTGTGTTATACAGAAAGATCAACAACTAATCCATAATTTTTAGCATCGCGTCTTACTACCCGTTCAGGCTATACGCATATGTATTAGTTACGCTCTAGCGTGTTAGGGATGTGAAAGGTTGAATTTATAAGAAGTTTACTTGCATGTTCGTGGAGGGAGATAGGAAAACCATTTAGAAAAAATATACTATCAGAAAATGCTACCAGGATTCGAACCTTGATATCCTCATCATCAGCAGTCTAGACCATTGCGAGAGTGAACCATAAACAACAGAAAAATATGGTGTGAATAATTTTTTTCTTGTACTGAATAAGGGGGAAAGGAAAGGGGCATATATAGTTTCAAAATAATTATTAATTTTTTTCTACAAGCAGAAATGTCAACTTGAGCGCCTAATTTTTACCTTTTTTTAAAATCCTATTTTCAATTATTAAATAGGAAATGTTTTTATTTAAGAATTCTGTAAGATTTTTTATTAATTATTTATTATTTTAGAATCAATATCATCAACATATCAATTAGTTTATTATATTTCTTGAATTACTAAAACTATCTTATTATTATTTTTAGATACAATTTTTAACTTCAGGGCTTTAGGCATAATTTAAACTAATAGGCCTAAGCATTAAAGAACAAAAATAAGTTATCATATGACTAGAAAAAAATGAAATAAGGAGCCGAAAATATTTATAAAAAAAGTTGCGTCTAAAATAGACCTAATTTAAACCAATAATCTTTAAAGAAAAAAAATAAGTTATCATATGACTTAAAAAAATGAAATAAATAGTCGAAAATATTTATAAAAAGTGTTGCATCTTAAAATAGGCATAATTTAAACCAATAAGCTTTAAAGAACAAAAATAAGCTATAATGTGACTGGAAATAATTAAATAAATAGTCTAAAATATTTATAAAGGAAGTGTTGCGCTTTAAAATATGAAAAATCTATTACTTTAGGTGCTTTCTTAAAATTTATTTTCATTTATAACTAGCTGTAATTCAACATTCATTTTACTTTCTGTCCCATTTAATAAATATTTTACCCCTCTTTATTCTCTTACATAAATGTTCTTTATAAGAAGCTGTTTAATTTTCCGTAACAGAAGATTTGTTACAGATGTGTTAACATTTTTAGTAAATGGCCATCTTCATTCATTCTAACTTCGAAAATATTTCCTCCCCTCAACTTTTATTACTCCTTTTTTACTTTCTTTGTGTTATTTCCCCGTCTTTTTATTTGTAGATGCAAATTAAATTATCTTCTTCACTAACCTCTTCACAATGTGAACCTGAACACTATAAGAAAAGTTAAAAAATGGTGAAAAAAAGAGATGTAAGATAAAGATTAGGAATATAAATAGGAAAAAAGGGTGGAGATTACGGCTTCGTTCACATGTAGGCTATGACCGCCTGGTTAAAAAGCGTAGTGTTCTGTGCATGCCCAACAGTTTTTAGGTACAATTTCTTATATTTTTGATTTTAGCACCACGTCTTACCTGTTCGGGTTGCACGCATATTTACTAATTCCGCTAATGGTTTTAGGGATTAAGAAGGTTACATTTAGATAAAGTGTATCCACATTTGCGTGGAGAGATTGGAAAATCCCCTCAGTAGGTCTACACCCAACCGAAATTCGATCCTCAATCTATTCTCTCACAGGTGGTTTAGTCTACTGTGAGAGTAACACCTTGGATCATGCGGCCATCAAAGCGGGTGGCACCATTTTGAATACGTAGTAGCAACCACATCGGTGGACATGCGGTATAACAACAAGCTCATATATTCTGGTTTATTGGTAGGAGAGAGATTCGAACGATGGTTGGGTGGGCTTGGAGTGTTATTTAATTAAATGATCTCCTACTATCCTTCCAGAGAAATGTGGATACATTTTCTCTCAATTTGGTCTTCTTTTGAACCTGGTTTCACTAGCTATCTGGACTATTCACATAAATGATATAAGATATGAGTAAGGTAGAATTTAAAGTAAATGTAGCCCTATTTGCATGATCGAATTGTGAAAATCCGCTTAGGGAAAAAAAAGTCTCAATATACTCCACCAAAATTAGAACTCTGGCCTCACTAATAATAGCAATCTAGTTAATTGTGAGGATGACGACTTGGACTAACGCTTTGTCTCTCAGATGGTTAGTTGAGTCTACCACATTTCTAAGGGACTCTGGTTCAAATCCGATTGACTACGACGAACGGATTGATATTGATATTCAATTAGTAGCTATCTAAATTGTAAAATTAGGTGTACAGTGTTATGTTTAATTTTATAGCAGGTTTGTAAGTCGTTTGGTGATATAGTTTATATTTGTTTAACATATTTCAATTTACACACATGTTTTGATGATACTCCTTTGATAAAATATATTTGCGGGGACATTAAACTACATTAGCTATAATATACTTAGTAGTCTATTTTTTTTAATGGATGCCTAGCATAGAGTTTACTAACAAATTAACTTCAAGTAGGATTTAGGAAGATAAATTAAAGGAAATGCACTCTGACTAACGTGAAGGAAACCTACTTTGGTGGCCGCATGGTTTAATACTCGTACATTATTCTCGCGATAGACTAAACTGCCGATGACGTGTAAATCGTGGTTTGAGCCCGATCAGAAGTACTGAGAGTGGTTTTCCTTTCATGGTTTCCCAATATCTCCCCATACAAATGTGGTTACACTTAATCTAAATTATACCTTCCTCATCCATAACTCATTATCGTAATTATTACATAAGCGCCTAACCCGGATTGATAATAAGACGCGGTGCTAAAATATAAGTGAAGGAAGATTAATAGCCTATATGGCAATTTCATAGATAAAGTAACATCTTCATTGCACCCAGCTTAGAATTGAACCCGTAGCTCTCCGTCCACCGTTGGCCCATTTTAAATTTGAATCATACGCTTTCTTGGACACCGCCGTGACTCTCCTTAATGAATAGCAGGTTCGAGACGAGCGATAAATACGATTTTATATTCAAAACATTCATTGAACTCGAAAAGAAAGACACCACCATCATATTCCATCGTCTCACAGAGATTCAGGGGGACCTGCCTTGATGGTCGAATGGTCTAGGGCGTCACTCTCACTGCTCATGACGGTGAGATCGAGGTTCGAATTCCTGTCGGGTGTAATGAGAGTGTTTTATTTATTTTTTATTTGAAGTATTTAAGGTGCACTTTCTGGTCCGACAAATTATATCAGCACACGAGAATTTCTACGAGTGAGAACAAAGGACCTATACAATTTGCCAGGAAAGTTATTTTTTATGCCACAATCAACACGGGACCGATGGCTTTACTTACCCTCCAAAAGAAGTTGTGCTACGGATTTTTATCGTGGAAAAAAAATCCATTGACCTTGGCTGGATTTGAACGCACGAACATCGGGGTCCGGGGCAAGCGCTTTACCTCAAGACCACCGAAGTCAAATACTATTTTACTTAAACGGTTTTCCATTCACTCCACGCAATTGTTGGTAAATATTTTCTAAATTCAACCTTCCACGTATCTAACGCACTTTCGTAATTAGTAGGTTTGCGTATAATCCGAACGGTTAGTAAGACGCAGAGAGACAATAAAATAAAATAAACTTCCCCGGAGAAACCTGGATTTTTGAACCTCAGATGTAGACACAGCCTCAAAATAAACCCATCTCATTATGACGTCATAAACAAGATCAATCTTGTATTATTGCGTTAAATACAATAAAAAGAGGAACAAAAATTTAAAAGGCACGCGATTATTATAGGGGTTCATTATACAACATTTTTTATATGCTTCTTTATTTTTTTGTTTCATAGTAAAAAAACTTTACAACAATTTCTTGGATAAAAAAAACAAAGCTAGAAAGCACATAAAATACATTCTAAGGTCTTCGTGTATATATATATTTCTAACATTTGTTCAAAGCATCGCGTGTTCAAAATAATGATCGCTAACGAGGCAATTTTCAAAAATGTAGGTAAACATTATTTTAACTGGAAGGTTGAATAGCAGATGGTGGGATAATTTCCTTGATTTTAAAAAGATTCGATTAACTAAATAAAAATAGATTTAAAAAAAAAAGAAGGAATTGAATGCATTTATTAGTAGGTAGATGCTTATATTTTTATAAAATAAATTATGTTTATTTAATAATAACCGTCTTGTAGTAGACTTAGTTGGTGGGTGCCAGACACATATGTTTAGATACTAAGGTGGAGTTTAAAAGAGGTTATCTAGGTGTGTTGTAATTAATTGTAAACCTACAAATATTATTTTGAAATTTTATTTCAAAACACTTTAACACTTAAAGAAATTAAATATAAATGTGTAAATAATTATTATATATTGTTATGGTTTGACAGCTTGATGCGGATTGAACAATAGGTGTATTGTGTGATCATTAGGTCCTATATACAATTATATATATATATTAACAAATTTTATATTAGCTATGAAATAAAGACAACTTAAAAGGGCATTTCGGGAAAAAAAATATTAGCACCACGTCTTACTATCCGTTCGAGCTATACACTTATATACTAATTACACTAATTGTTTTAGAGACTAGAAACGTTATATTTATAGGAAGTGTAACCACATTTGCTTAGAGGGAGGGTGGAAAATCATTCAGGGGGGAAAAACCTCCTCAGTATACCCAACTGGGATTTGAACCTCGATCCCCTGGTCATAGGCAATTTAGTCTATTGCGATAGTGACGCTCTAGAACAGACAGCCATCGAAATAGGTTTAAAGTTATTGTGGTCGAGCCATAGTCGAACTGATTCTGAAGAGGCCGATATCAGGTAAGAATCTACCCTTAAGAGCTTCACTGGACCAGGCATTGCCATGCGCTCAGCGGGAAGCACTTTTCTGGTTATCTTGTTAAATAGCTTACACAGATCGGTGCTAATGGTTGCACCAACGCGTTGTTAAATGTAACGGGCTGTTAACATAGATAGCCGCGACCTAAACAAGGTTTATAATTGCCCGTCTCACCCCACGAATAACCCTAACATAACTTAAGGTTGGAATACAGCACGAACCAGACGTCCCATCATGGTGCAGTCATTTTTGTGTGTCCTACTTATAAAAACCGTGAAATCATTTTACTAGGTATGTCTTAGTAAATAAAACAAAATTTAAACAATTCTTACCTGCTTACTTTCTTACTCGATGATATAGGAATTAAAAAGTTCACTGTCGCACTTAACAAAAGTACACTAACTATCCCTATCTCTATCTAGTTACCCTTCCTTCACCTCTGACAATACATCTTGTGAATGTGAGGAATGCCAGGCCTCCACCGTGGTTCGGATTCCACGTTAAACTGTA
>CABEEJ010001597.1:0-13409 GCA_901482245.1 Timema douglasi
TACACATTAGCGTAAGTGCGTATAGCCCGAACGGGTAGTAAGACGCGGTGCTAATAATAATAATTATTATTATTATTATTATTATTATTATTATCAGCTGTTAGAGTTGAGTTCGGACAATTTGATCATGACGTCTGTTCTAACACCATCCAGAGCACGCTTCGGTGTCTGAATGTCAAAGGCGTCACACTTGCAATATACTAGATTGCCGTTCCGGTCGGTTGTACTTGGTGTGTTTATTCCTAAATGGTATCATCATCATCATCATCATCATCATCATGAAATATGTACACACACACACTTTCACAAAATAGCTTAGCTTGATTATTACACACAGTTTTACCAATCAAATAAATACATGATAAAAAGATATCATGACCTTTTTAAAATAATTATTTTGTTTGGATCATTAGTTATTTCAACTCTTCCAATGAAACTTTCTCTTTAACTTTCCTCCAGTCACATTTTCAGTAAGCGCGGGCCTTATTTGGCCCGTGGGCCACCAGTCGGAGCACACTGGCCTAGATTGATTTTGAAATGCAAACATCATTGTTTTAAATGAATAAATAACAAAATTTTAATAGTTTCAGAGTTTCAAAAATAACAAATCGTAAAGAAACCTTGAGATTTTAACTGTGCAAAGTGTCATATTAGACTAAATTCTCTTTAAGTGAAAAATTAAATAAAGTTGATTTGATGAGGCATTAATATTTTTGAAGATAGGATAGGTTTGAGGCAGTATATTCATAATAACATTTGAAAACAAATATAATGTGACAGCTCAAGAAAGTTTTTACTGACAAACAATGTCAGTCACTTGTCAAACTAGGCTAAAAGTTGGAGCTTGTCACAGATAATTTTAAGAAATCGTTCGAAATGTACTTTAGACTGAAGAGAATAGCAGGTTATTGGACTAACCTTAGCTTTTATTTACCATAGAAAATCTTTATACCATTTTGATACACAAAGTTTTTGATTGAAATTTACTAAAAAAATATATTATTCACATATTTAATGCTATAGGAATGAAATTGAAATGAAAGTAAAATAAATGTTATGCTTTTAAGATGTATTTATTGCTTTAATTAATTCATATTTATTATTTATGGTATTAAAATGGTATTAGCTCATCCAGAACAAATTGTAGATAAGATAAAAATAGTTTGAAATATTACAAATCCTGCTTTCTAACTTAAGTTGAGGAACATGAATTATTTTATTAAACCATCTCAACGTCAACCATAAGATCTTCAAAGCCTTAAATGGGTTTTGATGTCAAGACCCTAAATACACTTTGTGACAAGCGCTATTGTTTTCTCTCTTGATTGAATTACCATTTTGTAAACGTGTTATACCTTTACTTAAACATTTCCTTTGAAAATTACATTTTACAAAATGAGTTTGTACAGTAACAGAACGACGTTAAAGGCATTTTATATGATTTAAAGATGAGCACTGCTTACATCTATGAATCGAAATAGTATTACATTTTGTTAGAACCTTTTAGAAATGTAAGCTGTTCATTTTAAATCCCAATGTAGTTTGTTTAACTCTCAATCTCCAAGCTAAAAATAATTCTTAGTTAAAATGCTATAGTAAAAACTATAATTTACGTTTCTTTTATAATCTAGGGCGACATGATTAGTAAGGTGAGTTTTAACAAACATGTATATGATTGAAGAGAGGATTAGGAAACACAAATATGAATAACAAGTCAAACAGCCCAAGCATTCTTCGTCAGAGTCAGCTTCACTATCCGTGTCATCAACACCATGTTTCCTTGCCCCGAGATAGTGGCTTACACCTCTTGTAGAGTTCTTTAGTTATGCACTTTAGCAAGGCTTCTCTTCGACTGGGGTGATGCTCCACCCCTGCTAATTAGATAACCAATCACATAACAAGGTCTTACCAGTGAATACTTGCTGTTTCTCTACATGCTATCAAGAAAGCCTAGTTCATCAATCGCACGATGTTCGCTCAGCAACAGGAAATAATACACCATTATCAGCAGGGTATTAACCTTCGCCGTGGTGTAGTCGTCATTGACCTGACTACGAGCCTAGGAGTCCCAGGTTTGATTCCCAGCTGGTACCTTGGGGATCGTTCCCTAAAGTTGTACAACCTCAACGGTCTCCAGGGTTTGGTTAATTAGGCTTAAGTTAGGTTTAGGTGTTCTCATTTGTTCCACACCCTCATACTCACTATCATCATCATACTCACTATCAACCTCATGCTAACTATCCCCATCACCTCATCTCATCGGGACATGGACAGAGTCTCCTTGTAAAAGATGTACGATTAATACATTCGGGAAACGGTACCTTAGGCTACGCAATATTATTATTATTATTATTGCAATTTGTTAATCCGACACTTTTTACTTCTAAGGAAATGTAAAAGCGTGTATTAACATCTTGCCAGAATACACTTTAAAATAATATGTTCCAACATTACTCATTTTTATTTCACAAATTTTTAATGTAGCATGATCATGATTTTAACCAAGTATGCGCCATTAGGTAAATAACAGTAAATAGCAAGATCATTATTCTCACTAAAAAAGAATTGATAATTTCTACCTGAATTCGGGTTTTCATTTTTTACTTGGTTACAATTATATTACAGAATTTTCATTTTGAAATTCATTCCATTCTTTGACTTGACATTGTTAGCTTCTCGTATTTTCTTTTTAAATAAATGTTACTACATGCTTGGTGTAAATCCAGTAGCGAGTTATTTCTACTCTCTTATAGTTAACCTCCAGCTCGGGGCATACAACGCACACAATGTGAACATGACATATTGTGAATGGAATTACAGAGTTTGAGAGCACTCTGAAATACTCCGAAATGTTTACTTGCAAAATAGGTTATGAAAATAATCTGGTAAAACTGCCTGTTTTAACGAAAAAACATGCCCGAACGAAAAAAAGCCCAAGCTAGCTACTCTCCAAAGAACATTTTGAGTTAGTTTTTAGATACCTTACCACTTACCGAAGTTTGGATGTTTAGTCTTGGAAACTTCTGTACATCCTTATTCTAATTTAATCCCAAATTAAAAATTTCATGCAGTAAATATGTTTCAAATTCAAAAAATGTTGGACATATTGAAGAAAAAAAAGAGCTAAAGATTTGTTTGGTTGGTTATTAAAGCCCCCTTCCCTTCCCCCCTTTCCCGATGTATGAGAAAGCCTGAGTGTGCTTCTGTGACGTCATGAACTTTGGTCCTATTCGGTCTGCAGCGACCCCTCGCTTTACCTGGCTTTACGAAATTCACCACACACTAGCTACCTTTTTTATTTCTTAGCTGCTCATTCGGATTATCCCCCACTGTGCATTATAGTTGTTTATGACAGAGTAGGGGCTAGGGCTGTCTCCAACAGCCGCGGTTTCAAATTTGCCCCAAGTTTGTTGTTCCTTGTTATTTGTACGTCTTTTTAAATGTCTTATAACAGTGAGTCACGTGGTTTGTGACCACGGCTTTGCAAGGCTATCGAGATTTATAATTTTCAAGGTCAACCTCAGTAGTATTAAGGTACAGTGTCGGCCCAGGACTCGATCTTCGTGGGTTCAAACCCAACTGAGGCCAACGGATTTTTCTTGAGTGGTAAAAATCCGTAGCACAACTTCCTTCTGAGGGAAAGTAAATCCATCAGTCCCGTGTCGATTGTGATATGGGAAAATAACTTTCTCAGTAAAATCGGTAGGCCCTTTCACTCTCGTTCATAGAAATTCTCGTGTGCTGATATAATCAGTCGGTTCAGAAAGTGCACGTTAAATACCTAAAATAAATTACAAAATAAAAATATGATTTTCAAGCTTAGGATTTTTCTAATGAAGATGCGAGCCACCGCTTAGCGTCCATAAACAACCCATTATTTGATAGAAACTACCAAAATATAGAACTTGATGCGAGGATGGCACGTGTGCCACTGAGTGGTACTAGGAAATAATATGAGTTCCAGGCTGAAATTTAAAAATAAACATTAAATAAAACTTTGCCCGACGTGAATAAATATTTTCAAGTCAATATTTCGACAGCCATATAATTTAGTGTCATGTCACAATGAGCTCTGCAAAATCAACTGTTGTAAATCGTATTATTATTAGCAGCACCGCGTCCTACTGCCCGTTTGGGTTGTACGCACTAAATCATCTTGACTCTTATTTAAGTGCGTCTTGTTTGTTGTTGACACGCTATGAAGTGAACATAAATCTTGGCTAGTACATTATGTTTCTAAATAATATGTAAAGGATTATGTAAGTTTGGAATTTTAACATGTATGTAAATGTATTGTCTTTTTTTCCCATTGAAGGTGTCACTTTCAATATCTTTACTTTAAATTATTGAAATTAATATTGTCTAAGACACTCACTTTGGAAAACTATTGAATTCTCCTTCTTTAAAATTTAGGTAGTATAAGCTATTTACAATTTGATTTTTAGTTATATTTTATTACATTTTATAATATTCAAGAAGTTTTTATTTTTAAATATTAACTAAAGACGTAAATAGGAGGTTCTAGATTAAAGTTCAGCCAGTCCTTAAGTAGCACACTGGTCGGAAAATTTCCTCCATCCCTGCCTTAATGTATTATTGTTCGCTTACGTTGGGATGAAAGGAATACGAGATTGTGTCCATTGTTTTAGTTTCGATAGCAAAAATTAAAATATTTTTAACAAAAACAAATAAGAGAATGCTTTAGTAGATGGGTTTAATTTTATTTGCATTGCGCATACAGTAAACAGATCAACACATCTGAGATATTTGCAATTAATGTGATGACATTTCAAAATAAACTTTTCACGTGAAGATAAAAAGTAGTGTTTTAATTTCACAGTGCCTATAATAATAAAAAGTAACTGTTGTGATTATTATGATATGTAGAAAAACAGAACGTATCTAGTGAAGAAATATTTTATTTATTCATAAAAAATAATGTTAATTGAAAAAACATAAAAATATTTACTTTAACTTTCTTTTCCCACCCACCTCACTTTAATTTAGAGCATTTTGAATAACTAGTTCATTTGTTACCAAGTGATCCAGTAATAATTTGACATAGATCGATGGTTGGTACGCCTGGTAATTGTGAATTTCTAATAGGGCCACAACGAACTTCAAGCCAATTAAAATGGTAATGATAATTATAATGTGAGCAAGGGAGAACCGTTTGACAAACTCATAACACACAAGCGATATTCTCAAAAAGCGTATCGAATGATAACCAACACGTTTATTTCGTGTCTTGTTAATGAATTCATTAATACAATTTACAATAATGGAATATAATAATTTCATTTAATTTTTATTTATTAATTTACTAGCCAAAAGTTGGGACCTTTAACATAAAAGCGCTGAAAACATAGAAAAGAACACATAGATAACTAAATAAAATAAAATATGATCATACTGTGTAAAATATTACTTAAGTCAACAGTTTAGAATAATATGATATCAATAAAATGAATTCAAGAACTAATTAATAAAGAGAGTAAAACAAGAAAATATATGATAACCAATTAGTAAATAATGATTTGGTAATTAGTTGAAGGTAATTATATACTTACAGTAATTAATGATAAATAATAACTCTCTAGCTTTGTACTATTCGATTCGTCGTAATAGGAACTCATTTCAGGATTCTCTTTTAGAGCTGAGGATGGTGCCATAGCAGCGCCGAAACATGTCGTGACAATCTCACTCGAGAAATTAAAAAAGGAACAAGGGCATTAAACCTCTCAGATAAGAATATAATTCAACTTTATTAACCTCTTTATATCTTTATATCACACTTTTGTTAATTTAAACTTATACATAAATATCTCTTTACACCATATTATATTGTTCCTCTAATATTCTTATTTCTTTTGGACACATGTCTCTTTAACATTTTGCAGTAATGAATTGTGATATCATAAAATTCCTGAAATACAAGAACAAATAACTTACTAACTTTCTTAACAAAATAGGCATCAATTCTCAAACTTTTCAACTTCATTGTAACTAACTTATTGTATTTTTTTTTATCAATACCATACACTTTATTATAATGTTTAACTCATTTCTTTTATATTTGTATTTAATATGTTTTATTATGGTTATGTATGTGTTGCTTTGACTCACATTTTTAATGTGTGTGTATATTGTCTAGTATTATATTTTAATTTAATTTTATCACAATCCTTTTAAACTATATACTTTTAGGACAAGTAAACTCACATATATTATCTTCATAATTTATTTCACAACTTAATTTTTGCTTACCTTTGCTCTTTATATCGATTTCTATTTTTATCAATTTAGAATCTCTAGCTTTGGTTATTTCAAATCAAATTGTGAAAATCAACTCATCCCAAATTCAATTTAAATTTGTGAAAAAATACTCTGCTTCCACGTAGACCCAGCCGTATTCTCCAGATTAATCCAAATTTTCGCTAATCCGAACAAGCCTTGCTCTCAATTAGTTCGGATTAACGAGGTTCTACTGTATACTTCTAATTTCAGGCGTACGTTGCTTAGTTTAGTTTAGCTGTGCCTATGTTTGTAAATATAATATATATTATAATATTGACTACGCATTATACCAGAGTCAAAAACATGATTTCATTTAGGCTTTCTATTATCCAGTTTGTAAGCTGTTTTCATCTCGTGTTATGGCTCGAAATATTAAACTTAGAACATACTTGACTATAATATCATTCATTGTTCTTTACGGTTATGATGGGTGGTATAACTTTGAACCATTATAATAAATTTAGAGTTATTGAGAACAAAGGGCTGATAAAAAGAGATTTGAGCCTAGGAGAAATGAACAAACAGGAGAATAAAGAAAGTTATATAATGGATAACTGCTTGGCCTGTATGCATCCCCAAACATACAAAGAATATTAAGGCACTCAGGCTGAGGTGGTAACGTGCCGTGGATCTGCGATGGCAGACGTGTATCTAATATTTTAGTGGGGAAACCTGAAGATAAAATACCTATTGGAAGACGTTGATGGGAGTATAGCGTTAAACTAGATTTGAGGGAAGATGGTTATCAAATTAGGGATTGCATGGAAGTCTCTCAGAATAGAGTTGAATGGTAATCTTAAGTTCTGGTGGCTATGAGCATTCAAGTTCCTTAAGGTCAGAGAGTTTTTTTTAACACAACGTCTTACTACCCGTTAGGACTATTCCCATACTTTCACTAATAGAAATAGGACATTTTTTTGAAGAAGTGAGGTCAAATTTGCGTGGAGAGAGATAAATGGAGATTAATTACACTGGTCAACAGCCATTTTGCGCCATAGATAAGAAATAACCGTTCTTAATAATTTGAGGTAGTCGAGTTCAAAAATAACAACAACAAAATATTGTGTTGTTATTGTTTTTGAGTTGCAGGAGGTAATGAATGTCACTTATTAATATTTGATCATCTTCTTAATGCTTATAAAATTCGTTGAATGATCTATCAAAACTGGAAGAGAATGGTTTAACTAAATTCAGTTTATTGTGTTTGAAATATCAAGCTAAAGCTACGATAAGCAAGTGGGAGTCATTTAGAAGTACTGTGTAGGGGTGGTTTCTGAGAAGGAAAAAGGTGCGCATTTTCCGTGAGTTAATCTGCTTATTGCAGTGGAAAATATTATTTCTGAGCCATATCAAGTATGTCACGTAAATGTTAGAATGAAAGTGACTATTTTTGTTAAATTTGTGGTGAATTTTTTACGTTAGCCAAACAAAGGTGCAAACTAACTGTGTTGTCTCAAAAAGCATATGAACTGTATTTCGGATATAAGGTAGGGGACCAGGAAAAGAGCTTGTCTCCTCTTAAATGTTGCAAAACTTGACTTCCAGTTTGAAATACTGGCTGAGGGGTAGAAAACGAGCCGTTCCTCCCATGGTCCCGATGGTGTGGAGAGAACTGAAAGTTCATTATACCATCTGCTACTTCTGCCTTACTGTTCCGATGGTGGTGATGACTACAAAGAAAATGAACAGCCTAAAATATCCTAATCTTCCATCCGCAATTCTACTGGTATCTCATGAAGCGTTCTAAATAACAATATTTGGAATTTAGAAACATCAAATGACGAACTTCAACCAGTTATATTAGAAGAAATTGAATATGAATCGCAGAGCAGTCCTTTGAAAAACACTCATTTAATTACACAACCACAACTTAATTATTTGGTGAGAGACTTTATACTAAGTAAATCTAAGGCAGAACTACTTGCTTCTAGATAACAGGAATGGAATTTGTTAGCAGATGACACAAAGGTTTTTACATTCAGAAGTAAACATAAAGACATTGTACCTTTCTTTTCTCAGAACAGGGATTTCATATTATTTTGTAACAACATTCAGAGTCTTATAAGTGCCCTTATGCCCTTAATAAACAGCATAATCCAAATGATTGTATATTCTTTATCGACTCATCCAAAACGAGTTTAAAAATTGTTCTTCCTAATGGCAACCTAATGCCTTTTGCTCCCGTTGATTATGACACGCATATGAAGGCGCTACTAGAAGATACTAATTATTCTTAGAAACATTGGAATATATCTTGAGATTTAAGGTGCTAGTTTTGATACTTGGACTACAAGTAGGATACACCAAATTTTGTTATATTTTGTGTGCATGAGACAGCCTAGCAAAAAATTGAACATTAAAAAGTGAAGGTATGGCCTGTTTGGTAACTGTTATAACCTGATAGGAGATTGTTCAGCTTGAACATTTGGAAGATCTGAGGAAGATATTTCACTCCCATTACACATCAAGCTAAGTTTATTAACAATTTCGTGAAGTCTATGAACTGGGATGGTGAAGTATTTGCGACAGGTTGCCGGGCATAAGTGAAGCTAAAGTAAAAGAAGGAATTTTGGTTGGGCCACAGTTAAAGAAACTTATGAAAGAGTTCTACATTGCAAGTCTGTGAGAAAGTCGCGTGTAACGCGTTCAAGTATGTGACAACAAAATTACTTGGTAACCAAAGATGTGATATCTACACGAAGCTGGTGGAGATTATTTTCGCGGCATATGAAGAGATGAGTTACAAATGTCACCGAAGCTCCACTTTCTGCAGTCCCACATGGGGCATATGAAGAGATGAGTTGCAAATGTCACCGAAGCTCCACTTTCTGCAGTCCCACATGGGTTTATTCCCTGACGATTGTGACGAAGTCAATGATAAATATGGGGAGAAGTTCCACCAGGATATTTTACTATGGAAAGAAGATACCAAGGGAAGTGTGATACCCAACACGCTTGCTGGTTATTGCTTGACCATCATTCGATATGTCTCTGACATCGATTATGAGAAGAGTGCCAAGAAACGTAAGGGTGAGATGATATTAGTTTCAGTTAGTAATTGGCATTTAACACGTTATTTATAAATGTTTATTCTAAAAATATCATTCATACTATTTGCTTGGAATCTGGAACCAACCTAAAACTTTATTAGCTATTTTCTTGTTCAGTGCCTTCAGACTAACTGATTAATACATTTATTTCCTGTAGCATAAGAAACATTGTAGACCAGTGTTATTATCAACCATAAATATACCAGGCGAGTATTCAAACCCCAACCTCTCCATCGCTAGCAAACTAAACTAACGCCTTTGTTCACGCCCCCACTGGTGGGGCTTGGAAAATGTCAACACAATAGATGTTATCGTGCTATTACATTAGTAAAGAGTCGAGAAGGAAAGTAAAATGATTTGCACCCACAATAAAATGGAAAACATCTCTGAGTGTAACTGATTGTTATTGAACCATGGTATCCCAGGTAAGTGTTAGACACGATATCCGTGCACCCATCACTTTGTTTCAGATCATGATACATTCATTACAAACGTTATGTTAGCATTAATCGTTATGAGTTAAATGTACTTAAGTCTACCCACTTCAGTGATAAAATGGTCTAAGGCGTCACACGCGTGTTCTACCAGCCTGCTGATGATGGAGAGATTGGGGTTCGAATCCCAGTCGGGTCTCATGAGGATGATTTCTCCTAAATGGTTTCTCACTCATCTCTCATGCAAATGCGGGTGGATTACCTCTAAGCTGTTACCTTCTTCGTACTTAATGCATTAAGAGTAATTTATCCTATATGCGTATGATCTGAACAGGTAGTAAATTACATTTTTGTCTGCCTGTTGGAAAAATACATCTATTATATTTGTTTAAATTATTAGAATAAAAATACATACATATAAATACACCCATACATTTTTATGTCTACCTAATAGACTATAGTGTTCTTTACAAATCTTTCATTGTTCAAGAAAAGTGCCGAGAAATAATGTATACCAATCATTGCAAGTATGCTACTAGAAAATTCATTTTATCTCAAATCTTAATCGATCAACGTCATTCGCAAAAATGAATTCCAATTCCCTGATAAGAACATATTATATTAAAGCCTTTCTGACGACAAAAGAAAGAGAACATAATGGTAAAGTTCTCTCACCGAAGGAGAAAATTACATATACCTTTATATTCGTGCAGAGGATTGCGTGCAGGTAAAATTACTATTGAGTGGTTGGTATTATGACTGCTTGGCTTGCTGTAAATATCTGTTTATCTGACGTGGAGTTAAGCTATTATCTGATATGGTTGTATAGATTTATAAAAATCAGTTTTTTTCTATACAAAATATATAGGCAAGGAGATTTGATAGAAATTGTCGAACTGAGGGGCGTCACTTTTTAAAGGGGTGGTGGGGGGAAGTAAATACAGGCAGTCCCCGTTATACGTGGTCCTGCTTTAAGCGATTTAAAAAATGAAAAAGCTCTTTGAAAGGTTTTGTATTTGAGCTTAGTTGCGCAAAAGCGGTGACTATTTGGAGTGTACGGTTAGTATGTAATGACGTGGCACGCATTTGTCGTCTCGCTCTATCCTCAAGGTCAGTGCTACCATGCTCTGTCATTGCCTGGGCTTGTCTGTTTTTACAACTTAGTCACCTCGATCTATCGATCGTTGTCAGTAACTCTGCGCTGTGTACGTATAAACAGTCCCCATTATACGCGGTTTCGCTTTACGCGGCACTTTGCCGGTACGCATCTACCGCTTATAACGAGGACTACCTGTATATAGGGAAACATATTTTTATAGGTCTTGCTTATTTTTCCACTCTCTGTAGTTTTTTTTTATCAACCTTACATCAAGATAAGTAAATACTTTGAATATCATGTTTAAGAAACACAAGCAAACGGGCTTATCTCGACTGATTACACTGTGGTCCCACCTTTAAATTATTGCTGTGCCAAAGTGAAAGTTATCGAGGTATTATTGCCACTTTTTGGGGCAAACAGAGTGTACACGCTTTAGTGGATTAACTTAAACACAGTATAAGAGAAAAGCATTAATCAGACCCAATACCATTAATTTACCACACAGGAAAAGATAAATCTAATTTGACTGTAATACATTTTTCATCACGACTGAGAATCGAACTCAAAGACATTTATATCGCCAGGCAGAGTGGCTGGGGTAAGATGTCAGACTAGCACACGTTATATATATAGACCCAACTCTAGAGTTCCACTCCTATCAGAAGAAGATTCGGGTTTCGTTACAGGAACACTTTAACTAATTGCTCATGGATCGGTATTGTTTCGCAGAGAGTGAATTATAGGCGCTCGGATCCTTAGTGGTAAAGTGAGGTGTACAACTACAATCTTGGGTCAGATTATCTTTAAGGTCCTGTTTTAGCTATATTTATATTCAAAAGTGCATCTCATGTATTTATATTCTTTATGTTCAATAAAAATCGGTCTCACCCCAAGGATTACTTTTAAACTAGGTACAGTGAGATTTTGGTTGGAAGGGAATACAAAATTTTGTTTCTGTATAAAATTATAACATTTTACTATTTTATTATTGTTATTTTATGGGTATTGATGACGTCTTTCAAAAGTAACAGCTGCAGATATAATTGCTTTTGAAGTATGAATAAATGAAAGTAAAACTACTAACCTAGCAATCTGTCAGATTAATTCCTTCCTATGAAAATGGGACTATACGTAATATAGTTATAACGAGGTCTAGCATCGTAATGAAATAACTTATTGTGTACTCTTAATTGGAAAACAATGGAGTTGAGACCAGAGAAGACAATGTTACCAAACTTAAAATAAAATACAAATCAGACAACAAATTATTTTAGATCCAAACAAAACCTATTCCACTGATACCAATTGTACTGTGGTCAAATAAAAACTGCAGGTAACCTCTTTACTATGGGGTCTAAGTTTTGAAACTATTTTTGTTTCTTATATACCGGCTATTCAGTACTAACACCTAACACCGATTATACTGGTCTGTGCGATATTATTATCTTACCTAACTTCCTAGTCGAGATATTTAGTAGGGGTGTGTGAAGCTTTGAAAAATCGAAGTCAAAGTTGAAGCCCAAGTTTCTTTCACTTCGGCTTCAAGACCCAGAGTAAGCTAAACAGTAGCTTAAAACAAACTACACTTTAAATGACATATATAATGTAATAAACAATAGTTATCCTATTATAATGGTAAACGCCCCTGGTTGGTAAGATATATGTCAAGGGATAGATTCCCAACGATTTCATAGGTACCTTTTTTTTTTTCGAAAGAGGAACTGTTCCTATGGTCACCATGGTCGGTTAATTAGGTTCAAGTTAGGTTTACTAACTCTACCGGTTCCACACCTTCATAATCCCTATCATCACGTCGTCTCATTGCAGGTATGAGGTATAGACAGCCTCCAAGGTATACCTTGGGCAACGCTCTGTTCCCACAGAGTGGTTAAAAGTCTACGTACGTGGTGACCTAAATAGATACTGCATCTCTCAGGTTAACTATGGCATACGTTAAAAAATTAATCAGGGATAAATTCGGGTATGTCAACATAACAGAATATAGTGAGGTTATTTTTATACACAACTTTCTCTTTATCTAGAGTAATTATTGGATAATTTAAAAAAAATTAGAATAATGCCTATTATTATTTAAAAAAAAGATAGAAACAATATTTGACATGAACTTTTCTATGCAAGTTTCAAGCTTCACCTCAGCCTCACTTCGTATTTAAAAAGAAACCTTAGTACTCCATTAATTCTTAGCCAGGATTTAAACCAGAAACTGCGAAAAGTTGTAGCTATTCCTTAAATAACCCCGGTGATAGCCGAGCAACACAATAAGTAAAAACAAAACAGCCAGCAGTAAAGATGAAGTGTGTTTGTACGTATATGAACAATATCCATAGTGAGTTCACCTCCTTGAGTCCTCCCAGTCAGGGATCCTTGACTTCTTGAAGACAGGGCCTTCCTAATGTTATTAACTGGTTGGTAAACACAGGAGGCGAGGAGAGGATACTCTTGTTTGCACACTTCTTCTCAAAAGATGGAAACTACGCTACAGAATTTTATTAGGACCTTAGGGGGGGG
>CABEEJ010001597.1:13476-41645 GCA_901482245.1 Timema douglasi
GGGGTGTTAGAAAAATATTGCTTTTAAAGTTCTTATAGATGGTGAATTTTTCACTTTAATAGATGCAAAGATAAGAAACATTCGATGGTATAGCGTGGCGTGTAGTAAAATAAATATAATAAATTATTAAGGGAGACTTAAACCGAATACTTCAGACTAGCTAGTCGTTTTTTACGAGACTTCACGGAGAAAATAGTATCCGTTACTCATGTATGGATAAATACATATATTCTATGTTGAGGTATATTATTTTTTATGACGAGAAAAGTTGGTGGATGATACCTCGGTAATTCATTAAAAAAAATTATTAGCCAGATATAAAATTTAAATCTCCTTCATTGACTATATATTTCCTATTAAAGTTTATTAAAAATCGATTTATTATATTGAAACTTTACACTTTATACTCAATGACTAACACAACTCAATAGTAATGGAAATTTACTCAATATAATGCTATTTTATATTGGTGGTTGTTAATGTGTACAGATCCCAATGTACGACATATTTAAATTTTATTAAATATGTTCGTTTTATGTTTGTTTTTCAAATTCAAATCAATGTTATTTATTGTAGTATTTTTGAGTCAAGGTGATTTTTTACTGTCATTTAAATTATTCACTATTAAACTAAAAGTATAAGCAAAGATTCACTTTTACTTTTATCATTATTTAGTTATTCCTAAGCCACAATTTTTGTTAGGAAATGAAAAGGTAAATAACATAAAAATAATCTATTTCAAAGAATTTTACCTAACTTTGGACTTTCTTTTTTTTTTATGTCCATAATATTCACGTAACTTTTGTATGGTAAAATCATCTCAAACTGGAATTCTAAATGTACAAGTATGATGTGAAACATTGAATTAAGCTTATAAATGGTTGAAACCATACTGTAAAAAGAAGTCTACAGAAATGAATAAGATATACTTAAGTATAGTAAATGCCTGCATTATGATTAACATACACTTTCTATTTGAGAAATAAGAATATCACCTGCTACTTCCAAGTCTGAACCTTCCAATTTAAATGAAATCAAGGAGAATTTATTAATGTGATATGTCTTTTTTATAATACAATAGAATTAGAAAAAATACAGGATGTTCACCATGAGTCACCAGCATTTTAAACACATACAGTTTGAAGTTAAATATTTATAGAATCATTATTGATCATGAAAATGATAATAAAAACAAAAAAGTTTCTGTTAAATTGAGTTTAGTTTAGTGCACCTCACCATGGGTCGCCTTTGGTCGCACGAAGAATATCCAGTCTGTAGTCAATTTCATTACAAGTGTTCTGCAACATGTCTACTGTGACCGATTTTAAACCATTTGTTATGCACTGGCTCTTAATACATAATACTGGTAGATTTCATTGAATACACTTTGATTTTGAAAAAAAAAACACCATCTAGTGGGGTAATGTTGGTGGAACGCAAAGGCCAGGGAATTGAACCATAACAGCCTATCCAATGGTTGAGGAATGTGTTATTCAGTGAATCTCGGACATCATTGGGCCCTGTCTTGTTGAGAAATTATGGCTGTCTGCATGGCTGCTATCTGTGGTATGGCCAAGATATTAGGCATATCCGGGTATACCACGGTAGTAACGGTGTTTTCAGAGAAGAAAAACGGTCCAATAATCAGAATGTGCATGAGACCACACCAAATGTTAACCTTTTGACTATCGTGCATGTTTTCTTCGACTACATGTGAATGTTTGATCCCCAAATTCACACACTGTGCCGATTCCCTTTTCCTTAAATATGAAAGTTTCCCTCGTATGAAAACATGTGTGATAAAAAAAATGTCATCATTATCTATACGAACCAGCATAGCGATTACAAACTGCCATTTTGGCCGGTCATCAGGTTGTATTTCCAGCAAAATCTCTCTCTTATAAGCGTGAGAGCGTAATCGACAGTGAAGAACTTCACGAAACGTCAAACGTTTCATTCCAAGTTCTTTCTGTCCTTGCTTGACTGACTTCTAAGTGCTTCTTTCGATTGGTTTCCGTCCATTTTCTAAAGCCTCATCCAAGAAGTCGTGATTTTGCCACCGTGTCCTTTGAACACACTATCGTTCGACAAAAACTAATCACGCAACTTTTGATAGTCTTGAATTTTGGAGGGTCCTTATTGAAAACACGGTGGAAGTTTCGTTGCAACTGAGTGACATAATTTTATTGTCTGCCTACCACAACACAACTTGTGCTTGCTCGCTTGGAGTCACCATTTTAGAAAATAATTGACTACAGTGCCACTGTGCCCTTAGACACTTAGTGATAGTAGTAAACACTAAACCATTATAGTTCCTGCCTTTAAAAGTAAATTTTAACATGGTTGAAATTCATTATTGATCTTGTTTTGTAGTAAATATAAGAATTCATTTGTTTTCTATATGATTATATTAATTAGCCTATTTTCACCGACTCTTAGTATCAACTCATATCATAAAATAATACAATAAAATAATTATTCAAATATAATAAGGATTATAAAGGTGGAATTGGATATTGAATATACCCGAATTTAAGTTGAGGGTGAGTGGGAACACATTAAGAAAATAGGACGCCCAGCACAACCAGCTGGGACTCGAACCCCGATCTACACGTCACAGGTAATCCAATCTAACACGAGTACGTAACAGATTACGCAATCACCGGTGCGGGTAATTAATTAACTGATATATTTAATAATATATAGGGCCCGCTATAATAAGTTGAATTTATGTGACCAAGCTAACTTAAATATGTAGTAAATATTTAAATTAATGTTGAACATAGAAGGATATATAGATCAAATATATTTTATATGCTATATAATTATATACAAATACTTTATCACGCATTTATTTGAAAATAAAATTATTGAGTCCTGTTTGCTTGATAGGTTTTTCCCTATTTAAACAAGTTAAAGATGCTTCGCCGAATGAGTTGTTTGAAATGTTTTAACTTAACGTATATAAAACGATGTTATGATCAAAGCAGAGCTTCTAGTAGCACCATTTCATTTTAAAAGAGAGTGTTTGAATGGGATGTGTGGATAATTTCGCCTTTAACATCGTATATTTTTTGATATTACTACTATTAATATTATTACCTTTTTTTTGCGTAGGGTGTATTTGACCGTGAGAGGTGCAATATCTAGTTCGTTCAAATGAAGTCTTCTAGCCGCTCTGGTTGCACGGAACGTTGCCCAGGTTACACTTCGGAGGCTGCCTACAAGCCGTATTCACAAATATATGACGTCATGATAGGGATTGTGAAGGTATGGAGCCCGTGGGAACCTTAAACCTAACTTGAGCCTAACTAACAAGACCATGGTGATTATAGGAAACAGCTCCCCTTTCAGTAAAAAGTACCAATGGTATCACCGGGAATAGAACCTGGGAACTCTAGATCAAGAGCAATGGGTGATGACCACAATACCAAGAGGCCGTTTTTTTACTAATGTTATATTATTATTAATAATATTTATTAGCAATGGTACCAAATATAACTATTAAAGGCATAAACATTGTATAAACAGGAATACTTTGGTTTGACAGGGGGACCTGGTGGTCTAAGGGTAGGGTGTCAGACTTCTGTATTAGAGGTCCACGGCTCAAACTCCGGTCCCAGCACAGATCTAGCTGATTACCAAACCCTTCTTTAACCTCTGACAAAGTGTGTGCTTTCACTCTTTGTGAATGTAGGGATTGCCAGGCCCCCGCCGTGGTTCGGATTCCACGTTAAACTCCAGGTCCCCTCTGCTTTCTACCATAATCATTCTCACGTATCATCCTACCGTCTGGAGATAGTGGAATTCGCTTTAATGGCAGTGGCGTATTCTGAGAAAATTAATAGGTATGCTGCATTCTAAAAGCTGCAGGAGGGATTCGGGGGTCAAAGACTCTTAACCACCTTTGGCCAAGAAGCTCAAGAGATGCTTCCCCTGGAAATATTTAAATATGTTTAGTAGTAGTTTAGAACAATGGATCGTATACATTTGTGTTTCTTTCGTACTCGCACTCTATCTTGGGAAACTTCGCACCTCCCAACTCCCTTTGTCTCTCTTTTTTTTACTTATTTATATCTTTATTTCAATATCCACCTTTACAGCCTTTTACATATTCTGACTTCATGAAAGTACTTCAGAACTATGCTCAAAACACAGCTCACTGCAGTTCATCGCAATACCTATATAATATGAGAGTTAAGTAAAAATGTCAAGGCTAAGAGCTATGCGCACACTTCTGACTGTATAAGAATGATATACACTATTACATTGGCCGAGTGTAATTAAAATTACACACAGGTAGCATTTTCATTTTTCATTTATTTGAGATATTATATTGCAAAGTGCACTTTCTGGGCCAAGTGATTATATCAGCACATGACTTAACTTAAATCTAGAACAAACACAACACCCAGGCCTCCGGACGTTAATTTATCACCGTGAAAGGGGAAATCCCAATTTTACCAAGAATATTTTTAGGCTATGCTGGAAATCAAACTCGGAACCCTTAGCTTAGTGGGCAGGCAAACTGCCAACTGAACTAACGTGTCTAGCTCGCAGGCAGCAATACGCAAAGTAAAAAAATATATATAGAAAAAGAGTAAAATGAAGTAGTACATGGATCAAGCGTCCATCAGAACTACGCTAACTTTTGGGGTTCCTTGATGTATAATTATATAAGCTCACAATGACTAATAATTAGATAATGTATGCTGCAAAAAATTATAAACTTATAAGCAACAACCAAAATAACCAGGTTAAAACTCCATAAATACTTCATTATTAAAAACAAAAACACTGTCTAGCTACTACAGTTAAATTAACCCCTCATTCCCCATCCTCCCCCCCTACTTCACCCGTGTACACTCTAAAATGGCGGTAAATACGCTTGCCAAATACATGATGATACATGTGCCTAGAATGCATAAACATAATCAAGTATGTATTTAATTATTTAATAGCTTATATATTGTTATTTATACTATTATCTTCATCTATTTTATTTTACTTTACTTGAGCTATACTAGCCTAGTAAATAATCATTGTGATCTTGATTCTTGAATGTTTGTTCAACGCTTGGCTCACTGTTTAGCTTGCGATGAGTATTCAGCAAGCCCTCAATTGTAAACACCCTAGTTCATTGGTCAATGTTTGTGGGCGAGGGGCAAGGGGGAGTGTCGCAACCCCATAGAAAATGGTCAAGGTCATTTGAACTTCTCTAGATTTGCCTTCTGTTTTCCAGCAGGAGGTCCTGGGTTTCATCTCTTCATAAGCTGGATAGGTAGAATACCCTTTTGGAGGAATAATTACTTAAAACACAATTTTCTTTAATTATGAATACATATTAGTTTACAAATTAGTAATATATAGATACATTACACATTTATATTTATTCACAATTTAAACATTACTATTTACACAGAAAACATTGAATTAAGAAACTAGTCCATATAATTATGGGTATGCGGTGCAGGACTAGCATACCCAGATAATACGCCACTATTTAGTGGTGTGTGTGTGTGTGTGTGTGTATGTATGTGTGTCCCACCTCAGATATTAATCCCTCCATACGCCCGGAGAGCTGAGATCAGATAAGGTCGAATAGCCCAGATCTAGAGCATCAGCCCCACCACACCTTGCCCACCCCACTTTGCCCAACCCCCTATGGTTTAACACATTAATTGAAGTTATCTATGCCGTAGTATTTTTCTTTAAAATAACGAAAATACAAATAATAGTGATTTGATAAGTGAGAGTTGTGTGTATACCAGTATTTTAATAACTAATTGATGTTGATTGTTTTTATTAATTTAGATATAATTTTGAAAAAACTAAAAAAAAGAGTATTTCCAGCTAGGTTTAAAATAAATAAATTCTACTTAATTCTAACAGTAACGTGCCATGTAGTTCAAACAAAATAGTCCGAGGTCAGTGGCACTTGCTCGCCCAAAAGAAAACTCCCTGCTACCGTCCAGTTTTTATAGAAAGAGTTTTTAGAAGATAAAAACATTTTCTTGCTTTCAACAATGATAACATTTTACTATTTTACTAAGAGTATTCTGTTTGTATGGGTAATATGTATCAAAAGCTACAGCTAAGTATCACATGACTTGACGTATGAATACGTGAAAGTAGATCTAACAACTTTCCTAGATTTAAGGGAATGCTCTCCCTATGAAAATTGTACTTTCGACCTGGAACTAAAGAGTGTGGAGGTTTAAAGACATGACGAGGCTTGTGATTGTAAGGTCGATGACAGGGTGGGAGACGTGAAGTTTGGGGTAGAACCAGGGAGTCCTCGACGGAACCTGCCCGTTAGACTGTCCATCTGACAGGAGCAGCTGTCATCTGTTCTGTCGATATGCAGCCACAACAGCGCGGTAACATGCGACAACACACGAACAAGCACGACGGGGACTTGTTGAGGGCGGGGGTTGAGGTGTGTATAAGAAGGGGTGACAAGGGGGTGGATGGGTAGCAGAAAATATCAAACTAGCATTAAACGCAGAGGTTGGTCCTTAGGGCAGTAACCTAAATCCCAATCTGGCATACGAGGTTGAGCAAACAAATTTCAAACTTTCTGTCTCCAACTTTTATGGGTCCTAGCTGGTTTGCTGTGTTATTATTACATAATTTATGTGAAGACTTAACATACACCTTAACTGTTACACACAAAGTTATTTAATTCAATACATTTAATACAATAATTAATTTTGAAATTTAAACTGCAAAGTGATCTAAGCTATCAAAGAAGTGCCTCGTATCGGTGGTTGCGTGGTCTAGGTCAGTGGTATTATTTTTATATTTTTTGTTCGTGTAGCCCAATATATTATTTATGTTCAAATCTGTACCCCCAAGGTGAAAGTTATACATATTTTTACTCTCTTCGATGGCCGCATGGTCTAAAGCGCTACTCTAGACTGCCAATTATGGGGATATTGAGGTTCGAATATCGGTCGGGTGTCCTGAGGTTTTTTTTTACAAAATGTGTTTCCACTATCCCTCCACACAAATGTAAGTACACTTCTTATAAATATGACCTTTATAATCCCTAAAACCTTAGCGTAATTAGTACATATTATGCTTATTACCCGAATGGGTAGCAAGACCATGTGCTAAAAACACACACACACACACACAAACACAATTAAAATTAGTTTTTTAGCTTTTAATTCATTCAGAATCATTTAAAACACGATTAGATGAAATCGGAGTTTGGTTTTGTGTATGAGTGTTCCTTCATATAGCTTTTAAAATAGTGAGAGGATTTTAATTGAAATAGAGATAACACTTTCACATTTGAATAATAGTTATATCTGCCTTCGGGTCTTAATTCTGGTAAAAATAGTTCCTAGAATGACGAATAATTACAAATTTGCATATGTTTGATGAGCGGAGGAATACCTATATCATACACACACATTTGTCAATGTCGACATGCCTCTACTATGGGCACTTCCCCCACAAAAGCATTAATTTGTGATAAAAACAAAATTATATATACACTCAGGCTATTTCCATATTGCAAAAAAAAAATTATTACTTCAAATTTATTTAAAAGAAAAGTTGGCTTGCCATATGCTAGTTACGCTCCTAAAGCTCATGGTATAAGAGTCAACTGTTCCCCAACATGAAATAAAATAATTTTTTAGTTTTAAAAATAAAATACACTGTAATATAGATTTTAAACTTGACATCAGGTTATATAAGCAACCGAATTGTAAAATATTTTGGCAGTTAGTATGCATACTAAGGAATTAGCCAACAATAATTATTAAAATAAATATTTCGATGGATTTCAACCAAAAATAGCACTTATATAAAGTCCATTCAAACCCCACTATTAGATTTTTGTTCATAATTCAGATGACAAAGATTTAAAAAAATGTTAATTTATTCTAAATGTCAGGTGTCGAAAAAGCTAAACTTATCAATGCTACTGAAACTAACTTAGATCAAACACCACTAACAATATTAGTTTGGATTTTAATAATATAATATGTTTAAATAAATTAAAATTTCATCAAATTTAAACGTATTACAATTCAATAATATATTTTGGTCAGACATAATATTTAAACCAATCGACACTTTCGACTGCATACCTTTATTTGCTTACACTGGAGTTACTCAAGTTCGAGTTCAAGAAGATTCCAAATCGTTCTACAGATAACTATTTATCGTCTGTTTGACACCACAAACTATCGTAAAATATTAACATTCATCATGTTTCTGAATTCAAGGATGCCACTATCTTCTTTGTAATACAAAAATACCTCCCTGTGTTTTTTGGGTTTTATGGAAGGAATTTCAATTTTTCCAACCCATTATATCATAGTAGTTTGGAGAAATGAAATTTAAATTTACATAAAATAGGATATTGTTAAGTCTTATAATGTAATTGTGTTTAGAACAGGAGAATTGACCTGGATATGAAGTTGTCACACAAACAAATATTTCAAGGGGAAATTGGGGGAGGAGGAAAATTAGATAATGGTTGGGGGGGGGGGAGTATGAGATATATGTTCGAATCAGCGTACTCATTTCTTAAGTTCACTTTCCTTCTATGTAAAGGTTAATAGCTAAATGTCAACCACAGTGGATTTAAGGTAAAGTGCTTGTTTCATGACCCAATTACCGTGGGTTCAAACCCCGTTGAGGTCAAAGGATTTTTCTTGAGTGATAAAACTCCTTAGTACTACTTCCTTCGGAGGGGAAGTAAATCCGTCGGTCCCATGTCGATTGTGGCGTGGAAATGAACCCCGAGAAGTGTGTTCAAATATCTTTCCTGACAAAAATGTGTAGGCCCTTACGCTCTCGTTCATAAAATGATAGTGTACTGATATTATCAGTCGGTTCATAAAGTTCATGTTAAATACTTCAAATAAATGGAATTATAGATAAATAAAACTTACTATTTAATTTTACAAATTCACAAATATTCCATTAAATATTTTTAAACCTTTTGTAAATTCTGTTTTCCAGGCAGAACATATCCTTTGCTTTTGCAGATGCTTGGCATCTTTGTATCACACCCCAATTAAAAAGTAGTAATATAAAAACAATCTAAAGAAGGTCTTAAAAATATCTCAACAGGATTTTAATAAATCCTTATAATACCATTGCCAATCCTCTACACATCCAGGGTTTTCAAAGTTTTGAGTAGTGAGGCCTACAATGCAGACATTTAAAAACTAAATAAAATTTATCATTTTGAAATAACTTTCCAGTTTAATTTCACTAAAGTAGTTATTTTGTAAGTTTCATAATATTTATCAAACATATGTTGGAAGTATATTCGGTTCTCTTTCAAACAATTTTACGTTTTAGGCGTATAGAATCACAATTCTACTCTAGAATGAAATATTTATGACTTGTTCGTAATTCTACAGTAAATAACATAGATATTACAGTGGAGTAAATTCAAATGAAGTCTCCTTGCTAAATACGAATGATTCCAGTAAATAGTGTATCCTATCGTGCATGAACAATAATTGTCGCCATTACCCTCTGAAAATGTCACAGCAGCATACTGAAATATACCATTTGCTGGAGCCCCAAATAACGAGAGCCCGTACTTCGTATTACAACGACCCACCCATCCATGGTATGTCATTCAGTAATGCATCACTCTGACAGAGCGCAAAAGCCATAGCTTTCAATTTATGTATATAATGATCCCGATATTGCCAACATTTAGAGAAAGATTGGTTATTCCCTGCGCATGATGCCAAGATGTAATGGTACGTAGCAAATGGAAGAGCCGATTCAAAACTGTGACAACTCCATATTTAAATAGTCGAATAATCTGTTGGTACAGGGTTGCCACGATTTTCTTACCAACAATATTCCCAAAGGTGTTATAGGTTTTTTTTAGAGGTAGTTCCTAATCTTTCCATAGAACTTAAATTGAAGTAGAGATGAATCAAATAATTCTATCTGTCGTAAAATTACAATAGGAATTCGATCTGTATTTAAAAATTGAAGATATAAGATAAATGTGGAAATGTATGCGGCCATTACGCGACTCACTGTTTTAAGAAAGAGGGGGGGAAGAGAAATTGAACTAAACATGTGTTAGAATCAACTTTCTTAGTTCATTTCATCTTCTATTCTATACAAACCCTGCTAATTAAATAGTGTTCTTATAAATCATCCAAATATCAGTATTATGTGAAATGACATTGGTAGTTGCTGCGCCGAGCTCCGCGGACGTGGGCCGAACCAAGCGTTCCAATTTGAGCGCCTCATCAAATTGCAACACGGTATGGAATGTTGTCATTTTACGATGGTAATATCGGATAGGATACCGTGCATGTATATATGCATGCGTGTGTGAGTGTGTATTTATTCGAGGGGGCTAAGTGGAGACGCAAAATACATGGTGACACCAGGCTTGGAGGTGCTTAGGAATGCGACTGATATTTCATGCAAGTAGAAGAGCGGAGTAGGGGGGGCGGGGGGCACTTGCCGCCCTTTAGCAAATGAGTTTTCGCTCTCCCTTCTAATGTTTCCGTGCTAAAAGCTAGCAATGAATTATTGGGTAAAATATTCGAATTCTCATGTATGAGTATACTTATTTACGACGATCACAAGATTAATGGAGCAAGGTTTTTAAAAAAAATGTAGGGCAGAGTAATAAATATGTACAAATATAAAGTCTCAACGTGTATTTGAAATGCTATCATAATTTACTCTTAGTCGATATTTTTAATCAAGAATAAGAGAGCTAAGCAATATTGTTATTACTGTTATTAAATTAATTTACGGGGGACGTGGTGGTATAGGGGTAAGGTGTCAGACTTCTGTGCTGGGGGTCCGGGGTTCAATCCTCAGTCCCGGCACAGAGTTATCTGATTGCCAAACTCTTCCTTCACCTCTGACAAGACATATTGTGAATGTGGGGAATGACAGGCCTCCACCGTGGTTCGGATTCCACGTTAAACTGTAGGTCCTCAATTTCATCTCACAATCACCCTACCATTACACATTAGCGTAAGTGCGTACAACCCGAACGGGTAGTAAGACGCGGTGCTAATAATAATAATACAATTAATTTACACTTCAAACTAATAATACGATAAGAATCAAATTAAAATGGTCCATTGGATACGTTTAAAATGTGGCCAACTCTTATAAATAAGTGCGTGTAGACTGAACGGGTAGTAAGACGCGGTGCTAATAATAATCTTATAAATAAATAAACGCACACAGTTCTGGTCTTTAATACTTTTAAGGAATTCTTGTGTTTCCATGCCAGTATTGACTATCAGTGATTTACACTAGGAAAATCACATAAAAAACACGCTTTTAATTTTACTTTTAACGTTATTTTATCTAGAACTTACTCAAATAACATAAAAAACACGCTTTTAATTTTACTTTTAACGTTATTTTATCTAGAACTTACTCAAATAACACCCACAAAAATCGTAATGGTTAGAAAAATGTAAAACTTTAACCAGACTATTTTTTAAATTTGGGATGGTGGGTATTGCAAGTTAAGGGCAATACTTTTTCATTTTTTTTATATAAAAAAAATTCCGCAAAATAAGTAGAAACATAGAATTTAATTATCTTCACCTTGTAATATCCACAATTATGGAATATCTGTCAAGCGTGTCCTAGAATTTGATGATACTGGTAACTCTTTATCTTAATTTAATTATTTTTCATCAAATACTAAAATGTTCATTATGGATATTCAATCAATGTTATTTTTACTATGTGAAGAAAATTAAACAATATGTTTCTATTGGAGCGGTATTTGATTTATTCTGCAGATAAAATTGTTTGCTATGAAAGCTATAAGAGCACTGACCTTCCTTCGTTTCCACTCCCCTACTGCCTTCAACTCAAAACGTTGATTTTAAGAAGCTTTATAAATAATACTTCTCAAACAATGATGTTATGTCAATACTATTACTAGGTTTGCTTATTTATTTGCTAAATAATCTTCCCTTCTATGTTATACACAATAAACAATATTTTTATATTTATTGCTACGTTCGTGGTAAGAGATAAACTCAATCCTCTGAACATTGATATCGAAATGGCCCCAACAATGGAATCTTCAAAATAAAGTGGAAAGGTCGAGTTCACATTATATTATTGTAGTGCTTGGAGCGTTAGCGAATCGGAGGGCATGTGATTTGTGTAGAGATTTTCTTGTCGAAACTGGAGACGAATTACCAGAGAGAATAAAGGCCGTTGAGTAAATACAAAAGTAAAAAAAATAAAAGGGTACGTTTATCATGAATAGAAAATATAATATTTAGACATGGAAAGAAAAATAGAAAGAGGATCAAATAATAATAGAAACAGGAAAACAGTGCCTTAGAACTATAGAGGATAATAAATAAAGAAAACAAGCAAAAATAGCTAAAAGCACTGCAGGCATGAAGGGAAAAGTCAAAACCTCAAAATACCGCTGCGAAAACTAAAGAACAATAGTGGGAAACATTGAGACTCTGATTAAATCAGAATATAAGGGAAATAGGATAGAGACCTTGTGGGAAAGATAAAACGGGCTCATAGAGAGATAATAGGAAAAAGAGGAATATAATATTATGTTTATAAGCTTTATTTGAGTCTCCAAAATACCTAAGGGTACAGATTACCAGAGCGGAGAGAAGTTTTGAACTCACGTTCATTAATAGTTAAGAAAATATTAAATGTAGACCACACAAGAGTAGGTCTTCCTCGCTATGACATTAAAGTCATTACATTTTAAGTTATATCTTTTAAAATAATAAAATGAAAAGGGAACAGCTAATTATTAACGTTTTACGCTGAGTCACACTCGTAAGATTAGGTAAATGGCGATATATATGTGTAGATATAATCTTCCTTAGCCAAATAAAGTAATTTTTTAACACGTTCACAACATAAAATTATTATAAAATTAAAGATTGTTTGAGAGGTGATGATTAATAACTGCCATTCTCAATAGTAATAAAGCAGCGATAGAAGGAGTCTCATTAAATAATCAGAGCCCTTAAAGCTAATAATTTTAATTTTAAGATTAAGGTAGATTAAAATTCAATTTGATGAACATTTAAAAAAATGACAACTTAAATCCGTTTAATATTATACTATATGTAAAGTTATGTTTAAATTATCTGTATCTTTATTTTTGAAAATAATATCTTCAAAAATTTGAAATCTTTCTAAATCACTTTTAGCGATTTTGTAAAAAAAAAAAAATTATAGCCTGGTTGTGTTTTACATTAGAAATAACACAGTTTACCTGATTTTTAAAAGGTAAATTGATTTGAAAGTGGTTTATTAATGATCAATATTTGAAAATTAGAATTTTTTTTTAATTGGCTTAAACAATTCTGTTTTAAACGGGTATCCATAGAGTTTTTTGCATGAACTTTTTTAAATAATATTTTTGACAGCAGTTTATTGGTGCACCTTTTTATAAATATGTGCTCTCAACTATGATATACTATATGAAAAGGTATGTATGGATTTCTTGTACTATTTATTTCCTATATGATTCAGTTTTAAGTTGAATTAAAATTAACTAGTGGCCTCCTGTACACGTGAACTGACCAACTATCTTGCCCGTCATTAACAAAACAATCATCATAATGCACCCTTGTGCGTGGTTTTAAAATAGTGCAGAAAGTATTTATCAGCGATGTTTAACTATGCATATGCACAAGATATTGTAGTACTCTAACATCAATCCATTGAATAGGAATTACTGCTATTTCAAACTTGTCCCAAAAAAACAAAGTACTATTTTTTAAATAAGTTTATTTGATAAAATTTGTTTGAATTTAATTTTTATACAGCTTTATTATTAATTCTAAAATATCGTGGAGTGTTTTAAAATGTACAGTACATTAGAGTTTTAGTTTATTCCTATGGTTTCCTAGCTTTGGGGCGCGCAACCACCCAGCAGGAAAGGGGGGAAAGGGCAGCGCTAAAGAAATATTTTATTTTGACTGTATTGAACTCTCAGTTTCTGGAAGATTAAATCTTAGTAACACAGAAACCTCCTTTCTCTAGTGCACAAGGTGACGTTTTCCTATCTATGAACCTTATCAAATTTAGTAGCCTACATGCATAATATTTTTACAGTAGTTATCAGTTGCATAGGATTTTAGCTATATTTAGGAAAATACACCTTTAGAATTTGGTGTCAAACGTAACTGTTTTGTTACCATTTATGATTATTTTTACGTAATTGACTCATTTCAACCAAACTTTGTTAAACACAGAGATAACTTCAAAGACCCCTCTAGTTTGTGCTTTATCATATTTTTGCTGGCATAGGAGTGTAGTAAAATTTAAAGAATTAACTATTTTGAGTAAGTAGGAACACTTATTTTAAATATGATCTATCACAATCTTAACCTTTTAAATTTTTGGATGCGTATAACCCGAACGGGCAGTAAGATGCGGTGATAATAATAATAATAATAATAATAATAATAAATTTGTTTATACTTATAAAGGGTACTCTGTTAATTTAAAAGGGGTTGCTATCTATTTCGATTCTAATAACTAAACACATTAAATTCTTAAGTAAACTAAAGAAACCAAATAGTTCAAAAGATTTGGGAGTCCTTGGTTTATACAAGTAAAAAAAATCAATTTCGAAAAAAAAAAATTGATTATTACCAAAACACAGATGAAATTAATTATCATGTGGATGATCATCGGAGTTTTCGTAGAAACTACTGCGCTAGTTATTTCGCGATACATAGCATCACATTTATTATATATATGTTCCCGCTTAATTAAGTATAAAAATATCAGCCGTTGGTATGGAGCGTCTTACGTGAAGCCAGTTCTCTGAAAACATCGTATAAGAAAGAGAATCGGTTATTCCATGCAGCGTGTCTCATTACCCGTGCTCGTTAGACATAATATCACTAAGGGTGTAAGGAAGAGTAAGGTAGACTTTAGAGGATATGTACCCATATTTGAATAGAAGAGTAGTGGAAACCTTTAAAAAAACTCAGTACCCAGGTCAAGATTAAAATATTCAACTCCCCATCATCGACAAACTAGACACGACGAGGTTGACGCATTTGTCCACGTGCCTAGGTTTTATATATACATATGCAGGATATCCCAAAAGTTACTGTGACGTAAAGCATTACGTACCTCGTTACAATTCTTCTTACAAGAGATGTTGAAAATGTATTTATTATGATGATGATTATATCCCTGTACGATATTATATTATATGAAGAGGCGTGTTCATAAATGTATTCATGCCCGTTGAGGACATTTCCAACATCTGTTGCCGGAAGAATTGCAATTAGGTATGTAACTGCACAGTAACTTTTAGGGCACCCTGTATATCCACCACGTCTTATTACCCATTCCGGTTGTACGCTAATGGTTTTAGGGATTATCAAGGTTATATTTTTACACGTCTTAGGGGCGTAGTTAGCTAACATGCTAGTTTCGTGTTGAGCTAGACTGCTGAGGATTAGGAGATTAAGGTTCGAATCTCGTTCGGGTGGACTGGGATAGTTTTCCCTAAATGATTTTCCATCCTTGCTCCATGCAAATGCAGGTTTACTTTCTCTAAATTCAACCTTCCCAATTCCTAACCCATTAGTGTAATTAGTACGTAAGCGTATAACCCAACCGGGTAGTAAGACGCGGTGCTATATAAAGATAAGGTTATCTTTAAAAGAAGTTTATTCACAGTCACGTGGAGGGAGAATGAAAAACCATTTTTGAAAAACCTCCATGCACCTGAGTGAGATCCGAACCCTCGATCTTCCCGTAATCGACAGTCTAATCTACTATCACAGTAGCGCGTTAGACCACACGACCACTGAAGCGTGTCATATGTGAACACTCACGTGACATAAATCGAACGTATATAAAAAACACCAGCTACAGTTATTGAGCGAGTTTTGTAAATAATTGGCACACGTGCGTGTGGGTGGTAAGGGAAGGAGCCGCTAGCGTGATCGATGACCGCAAAACGTCTTAACGTTCTCTCCTGCGTGCGGTTAATGGCTCATTGAACGTCCGGAATATCGATCCATCAATGTTGTTGTCTGGGCTTCTACCCGTGGGCCCACTCCAGCCCTTATTACATTCAACTTTTGACAATAGACTACGTTTGAAGTGGTCATTCATTACTAAACGATCACCTGTCAAATTAACTTCATTTCAATGGGTTTTTTTAAATCTGATTTTAATAACAAAATCAATTTAATTTATAAAAACTTTGACATGTGCAGCAGTGGCACGACAAAAAATCATAAGTATTTGTATGTCTTTATCTAACAATAATGGGGAGGTCAAAGTTTGAATCCCAGACGGGGGGTATTAAGATGTATTTCGTAAATGTTGTTCCACACCTCTTTTCAAGTAAAAATGGTGTCCCACCCCATTACCAAGTAATGAGGGTACATTTCTCTCAATTTTACCGTCCTAATCTCTACCCCATTAGTGTAATTATCTGGGGTGCTGAGAGTATGATACAGTGAAAAAAGTTTATAGCCGCTTTAGGTGAAATCAAATTCTGTTAGTGGCATTTTTACGATATTACAATGGATTTTCTGAGTGAGCAAGGTATGCATTTAAAAGGGTTGTAATAAATTGTTAAGGATAACATTACTAATCAAATATTTTATTTATTTAATATTATGATGACCCATAAATATTAATTTTAAAAAAAATATTATTTTTCTTGAAAGTATTTCTCATCCCAAATTTATTAGTCATTTTATTTAAAATGAGAGACCAAATAGTTAGCTACAATCTCCCGTTAAACAAATCATTGTTATACATTTAATTAAATGATTAACTAGTAAATACATGTTTTGTTATCAAATAAATCTTTAATTTGTATACCCACCCTGGCGTATATATGTATCCACTACTCCAAACCTGACGGTGGAAAAACTTATCAATGTCCATATGTTCTACTAAAGTGCTTTAAAAGGTTCAAACCCAAGTCAGTGAATTAATTTTTATGTGATTTAAAAACACAAATAAAATAAAGATAAGGTAATAACGATGGTACCGTGCATGTCACCTGCCTTAGTCGCATGACCTTGCTCTGAATTTTCAAATAAACTCTTTGACATTTCGGCAGGACAAATCAACAAAGAGATCTTTTAGAAAGAACGAACAAAATTCGTATATCTAACTGGCTTGAAAATTCCCCAGTAGTAAATTATAGGGGCTATCCCCTGTAATAACCGGTGAAAACAAATAAATCAGTCCGGATTACAAAGTAATGTGAATTTATAGCTGGTTACGCAAGTCTGGAAACATCCTCCGTGCAGCTCTGGAGATATAGAGGGATAGAGTTTCGGATTTATTTCAATCCCAGAAGTTTGAAGGGGGAGGGCCAAAATTAAGATAGTTTTTTTTTCTTCAATTATTATTATTATTATTATTATTAGCACCGCGTCTTACTAACCGTTCGGGTTATACGCACTTACGCTAATGTTTAATGGTAGGGTGATTGGGAGATGAAATGGAGGACCTACAGTTTAACGTGGAATCCGAACCACGGTGGGGGCCTGGCATTCCCCACATTCACAAGATGTCTTGTCAGAGGTTAAGGAAGGGTTTGGTAATCAAATAAATCTGTGCCGGGACCGAGGATTGAACCCCGGCCGCCAGCACTGAAGTCTGACACCTTACCCCTAGACCGCCAGGTCACTTTTTTTTTCTAAACATTTCTAAGAGCCAACTACAAAGTCTTATAGCAGCAAATAAAGTAACAAATCATAGTTTTATCTCATTAGAAACGAAATAATATTACATTCAGAGCGAAATTATCGCGGGCGACTGACGCAATTCTGAGAGGTGTTTTTCTAGCGACTGCTCAGCCGTGCTGCGATACTTCTGTCGTAGCTGTTGGTCGTCGGGACACCCACTTGGACCCCAGTCAAGTCTCGTACAACCCGAATGGTTAGTCAGACGTGGTGCTAAAAAAATACATAGTTTGGAATAAAATAAACGTATCTAAGAATTCAAGTTACAGAACCCCTCGAGTTATATTTGCTTCGTGGCTTGACAGAAGGAAGGTACAATCTCTCATGTTGAAATAGTTTAGTGTTAGTGTTGTTTTATTGTTGATTTTATGATCGATGTGTTTATTAAATAATGTAGCTATGAAAAGTGACAGACAGTGGAGATTTGAGCTTGTTGGGATGGTGGGTTATAATCCTAACTCTCCAAAAAATGTGCAGCCGGGTATTCCGCTAATTGGTGGTCACAGATAACATGGTGGAGCCGCTCGTAATGTGGTAGTGGCCAGTCCGCGTCGCTTCGTGGTTCGAGGGTGAATAAATTGCTGTCGTAATTGGACGAAGTGCCGCGCAGTACTCAAATAACGTGAGATGAAAGAAGATATATTAGATTCTCAACCGTCTACCCGCATTACTTTCCCCACACTGGCGGTCACACGGACAATGGCGTAAGTCTAATATAGTTTGCTTTGCTAGTGACGGCTAAGTCAGGATATCAAATCCAAACCGAGTATAGTGGGGGAATTTTTCCTAACTCCCCTATACTGGTGTATTTCCTCTTTAATTGTAATTTACTCATCCCTTTTTTGATAATATATATATGTATGTATGTATGTATGTATGTATGTATGTATGTATGTATGTATGTGTGTATGTGTGTGTGTGTGTGTGTGTGTGTGTGTGTGTGTGTGTGTGTGTGTGGATATCCCAAATGGGTAATAAGTTGTAGTGAACACACAAATAATATATATATATCTTGGAATTGTTGTCTGTACGTTACATAGAGGACTGATTAATGTGTTTTGATGATTAACACCATAGACAAAGTGTGTGTCAAGTTTGGTAAAAGCCTATTTGAAGTAAATGCACACTTTAATTTTCAGTCAAGTGTATATACACGTTTCCAATAGCAGCTGTGGTCAGACAGGTCAAATAGTCTGGTTGAAATAAAATGTGGAAAATAAATGGTTGTGCTGAATAAGGTTTGGTGTGTATGACTATTTATCATTTTTATAGAAACTCGTCTTACTAATTGTTCATGTTATACTCATTTGTATTAATTATGCTAATGAGCTAAGGGTGGCTAAGGATGAATTTAGATCAAGCGTACCCACATTTGCGTGGAGGAATAGTGTAAAACCATTTAGGGAAAACCACCCACAATATAAATGACTGGGATTTGGAACCTGATCGCCTTGTCATCAGTAGTCTAGTCTATTGCGAGAGCGACACCTTAAACCATGCAGCCACTGAGGCATGTGTGTGTGTGTGTGTATTATTAATGGCAAGTTCAAAGACAAGGAACAAGGAAAGCATAAAGACATACAAGTATTTCGGAATATCGCCTAAATGTCTTGGCCCGTTGTCGATGCGCGGTTTAGAATTCAAACATGGCTGAAAAAGCGACTATGATTAACTTATAGGTGCCTTAGATGAATAAAATCTAGACAGGAGACATACACTGGGAAGGTTGAAAATATTGTCCAACTCAAAGAGGTGGCAAAATGGCAACGGCCCAGAGTGATGAGCACGGCAATTGCGGCTCTGATATAATTTAAGCATTTGTTTATTTCGATGCTAACCAGGAATTAGTATAGTTCTTTCACGTTGGCTCTTTTTAACAGCTGTAAAACATAAACTTACTCATTCACCTTGTAAAAATGTTTTGTCTAGTTAGTAAGTTTGTGTCAGTTTACATCAGTTGTTAAAGTGAAAAAACATGATAAATGGTGAACTATTATTGGTAAGATGTGGGTTGGGTGGCAACAATTTGCACAAATCATATTTTAAATAGTTCATCATTACTGCAACACGTATCAGATCTCCGTTAAGCGGGCACCTTGATGTCGGAAATGACTTTAGAATGATGTCTAATGAGTAAGGGTTCAGCCAAACTGACAAGCGTGCGAGCTACTGGGTGGCCAAACTGACAAGCGTGAGAGCGACTGGGTGGCCAAACTGACAAGCGTACGAGTGACTGGGTGGCCAAACTGACAAGACGTGAGAGCGACTGGGTGGCCAAACTGACCAGCGTGCGAGCGACTGGGTGGCCAAATTGGCGAGCGTGCGAGCAACTGGGTGGCTAAACTGGCAAGCGTGCGAGAGACTGGGTGTCCAAACTGACAAGCGTGCGAGTGACTGGGTGGCCAAACTGACAAGCGTGAGAGCGACTGGGTGGCCAAACTGACAAGCGTACGAGTGACTGGGTGGCCAAACTGACAAGACGTGAGAGCGACTGGGTGGCCAAACTGACAAGCGTGCGAGCGACTGGGTGGCCAAACTGACAAGCGTGAGAGCGACTGGGTGGCCAAACTGACAAGTGTGAGAGCGACTGGGTGGCTAAACAGGTGAACGTGCGAGCAAGAGCGTGATTAGCAAATAGTTACCGATAGTTGTTTACAAGGAGGCAAAGGTTCGAATCTTGGCTAAGTGAACTGGTAGGTGTTTTTGACAAGTGATTTATTGTTGTAGTTTCCTCATCCTCTCTCCATGCTAATGGTGATTCTTATTTGTAAAGGCCTACTTTGATTATAATATTGAAATGTTTTAACATATCAGTATTTATATATATATATGGTTTATGATCTTACTAGTTAAATTAAGCCGTTGTAGCAAGTGTGCCAAACCTATCGATAGTAATAAAAATGTCCAAATGAGAAGCTTTCCCAGCACTCACTGAACCAACATACAATAATATTGCCTAGCGCCTGTAACTAGACTGTACCGGGTCGAGCGCGCGCGTTTGAAAATTAGAACCTGTTCTATCCTTCAAGCGCGTGCGCTAGTCACTCGCTTGCTCGCTCGCTCAGTCTGGCCACCTCTCATTACAACCAATGTGTTCTATTCTACATTTTAGTCGCTCGCTCGCTCATTCTGACCATCCCCTAATAGCTAAGGAAAAGAATAACGTTACCGTTCCGAACTACCAAACGAAGGAAGGTCTTGTTATCAACTACAAGCAAAAAGTTGGTTTAAAGGAACACGTATCTCTCGATTTGAAAATCAGGATGGTTAATTTGGTTAGGACAAATCTCAAATGTCTGAAGGCTATTCATGAAGCACTTACTTCAAATTTACATTTCTTAAAGTGAATTCTTGATCTGTTGTATATTGTGAAAATCCCAAATGGGCCTTTATACGTGTAGTACTAACACCAAATACTTCCAAATGGCCTTTGTGTTCTAGTGGTCAAAGTTCCTGGTCACATATTCAAGAGCTCCCTGGTTAGAGCCCCAGGACCTCTAGATTTTCTGTGAAGCAGAGAGTCTGTAACGGGGTCAACTCAGTTTCGTGAAGACAACTGAGAAGTTACTTGAATGAAAAAGTAGCCACTCTGGTCTAGAAAACTGATATTCATGGTTTGAGGGTTCGTTGTGCTGTCCACATAATACCCTCTATATGTAGAAAGTGGCACTATCTTCATCAGCAAAGGGTGGCTATTCGGCGGGTATGGCTGGATTGCAGGCTTGGCTCCGTGGAGTTTATTTTTCAAACGTAGTTTATTTACAGTAGCCCCATGGCTTCTTTGGTGCTGACTGACAGCTCACAGCTGACTTCTGACAGTCAACATTTAGGTATATGCCTAAATTTTGACTGTCAGATGTGACAGCTGTTAAACACATGTTTTTGCAGATCATATGGTTCGGCGTAGGAATACATAATTTGGTCTGCTAACTTTTCAAAGCCGTCAGCTGTCAGCTGTGAGTTGTCAGTCAGCACCAAAGAAGCCATGAGGCTTCTGTACTATACATGAACGAGGCTAAGGTTCAACGCGGTGAGGAGAAAATTTCCCTTTTGTGAAAATAACATACAAATAGAATACAAAGCTTGACATATGCGAGATGATATATCAATGGACATACTAGCAGTTTACCGAGGCGAGACTTAGACTTTTAACTTTACTATGGTAGAGTTTGACAGCAACTTATTACATTTCACAAGATTTTATATTCCCGACAACTGACTCTTGTATTTCAAGCACATACAATTTAATAAACAGACTTGGATTTGGCATCTTTAGGATAAATGGTACGTGTCTAAAGACCAACATTTGTTGGAAGATATTCTAAAATGGAATACATTATTTTAAAAATCACACTGCTTAGTCTAAACCACAATGCTACCGGTAATACATAAACAATATTATTCGAACCTGTTATGGGTATAGGTTAAACATCAGGCAAACGTTTATGTATCAAGATGAATAAATATGTTAATCGAGGTTATTATTAAAATGACTCTTTCATATATATTGAGTGCAGTGTCTTATATACAATGTGATAAGCCCGTTTTATTTAATATAAATTACGAGGAAATGGCTAAACATATTTTGACAAACAACCACTCATTTTAATGGTTAGGAGTCCAGGATGTCGGGAACAATATTAGTTTTTCATGAAAACCCAATTTTCACCATTAATATTCAGTTTTTCATTATTTGTTTAATCACCATGTAAACCGTTATTTACTGCATGGCTGTAAATCTCAAATTAAAATATATATATATCTCTCTGGCTAAAAAAACAACTCAATCTTTATTTGTTGGTCCAAACATCACAATTTTCTCTTTGGATGAATATTTCTCTTTGATGCTGGCACATATAAATTGAGATGCATAAGCTGGGTAAGCATTTATTTTTATTGAAATGTTGCTTTCGTTCACTCGCATTTAAATCAATAATATTGAGCGTAATGTGAAAATTAAAAGATTAAATTGTTAAGTTATATTTTTGCCTTGTTTTATGTTAACTAATTTCATAACTTGACTACTTAACAAGATCAATGATGATTTTTTAGAAATGTCACTGTACTTGTTTTATTTGACTTAATTTCTATATATATTAGTTTCTCTTTGAATATATTATCTGATGTGTTGTTTCTTAGTTTATATTTCTTTGAATAGATTATCTGATGTGTTGTTTCTTAGTTTATATTTCTTTGAATATATTATCTGATGTGTTGTTTCTTAGTTTATATTTCTTTGAATAGATTATCTGATGTGTTGTTTCTTAGTTTATATTTCTTTGAATAGATTATCTGATGTGTTGTTTCTTAGTTTATATTTCTTTGAATAGATTATCTGATGTGTTGTTTCTTAGTTTATATTTCTTTGAATAGATTATCTATATGTGTTGTTTCTTAGTTTACATCGTTTAATTGACCAAAGAAGTTGTATCATTTAATTGAATTAGCTGTTCCATCCAAGTACGTTCCTTATATTATAGCCCCACTAATGTAATTATAATTTACGTAAAGTTATTGCCTGTGATGTCCCTCCAAACATATAAGAGTATAATAATAATCCATGTGGTGAATAATCCATATTGTGGATTATTAGAAACTTAAGAGAAAGGTGCTCTTCAACAAATATAACACCCGCTTCAGTGGCCACATGGTCTAAGGCGTCACTCTCGCAATAGACTAGACTGCTGATTACGGGTAGATTGAGCTTCTAATCCCGGTAGAGTGTACTAAGGGTGATTTTTCCTAAATAGTTTTCCACTATCCCTCCACGCAAAAGCTGGCTACACCTTCTCTGAATTGAACTTTCGACATCCCTAGCACATTAACATAATTAGTATGTATGCATTTAGGCCGGACGGGTAGTATGACATGGTGCTAAAAA
Source organism: Timema douglasi (assembly GCA_901482245.1). Classification (NCBI taxonomy): domain Eukaryota; kingdom Metazoa; phylum Arthropoda; class Insecta; order Phasmatodea; family Timematidae; genus Timema; species Timema douglasi. The sequence continues at coordinate 37,075 of CABEEJ010001597.1, forward strand.
AAATTGTGTATAGCTCAAATTTAAATATGCTTGAGTCATTTTTTCAAAATATTTAGAAAAATGACCAATTTTTTTTAGATTTTTTATATACAAAGTTTTTGACAGATACTTAAAAACATATTTGGCTATTATTAATTCATTCTTATGACGGAAATACAAATATGTCGATTCAATTTAAATACATACCCTTTTTGTCAGCCATGTGATGTATATTTTCTAAACAGTTCATTCCATGACTTCAAAGCTGTAAGCGTGTCTTACAATAGAAACGGGAAATAAACTTGGAGAGGACGCGCTCAGAATACAATCATTACTAAATCCTCAATTGTCTATGCCTCGTTTACAAAAATTTCTTAAGTACCTACACGTGGAACGCTTTGTAATTGGCAGAAAACAGAAGTGTGTTCATGCATGTTCCCACAATGTTTGCGTCTACCCCACCGCCTTCCCCCCTTTCCCCAAAAGCCATGTAAACATTCTTGTAAATGTGGAAGGTAAAGTTTATCAGATTATCAGCTGTATTCCATGTTTGTATGACAAGTACTATCCGAGGATTTTTGGAGTTGAGGTAACTCATTTTGACATCAAAGATGAATTACACTCAACGTCAGAAAATATTTATTTTTGGAGAAATGGTAGGCCCTATGTAATACATAGTACTTTGTAAGAAATAATATTCATACCATTCTCTAATTTTTTTCATAAAATCCTGTCTCCATCAATCAATTCATAGCTAAAATAATGGCCCATTCGCTTTTTATTGTTTTATCTACACATTTATAGAAACATATTCAAAATATTACTTTAAATATAGTTTTAAAATTACTCCTGGACAAGGGAATCGAACCCGAGATGGTTCTGGTGTCCAGGGTTCATTTTTCAACTGTATTTAAATTAATGTCTAGTGAACAGCCATTATACTAAAAAATTATTATTTAAATTTATTACGCTAAAAATAGTCAATTAGTACATTCAGTAGTAAGGCTATAAGAATCTTTTTCTAAGTTTTAGAGATAAGGATGATAATTTAAAGGGAATGCACCACCACTGGCGTCAAGAAAGAATGAAACAAATAAACTTATATATAAATATAATCCGAAAAATTATCTCCAAATAACACAATGGATAATTAAACCTCGATCCCTCTACCAAAGGCAACACGTGATATTTGTGATTTGGTCTCTGTTTGGACCACGTGATCAATTAAAACGATTGAAATCTGTTTCGGTTAACAGTAAAGTTCTACAAACAGACGAAATTAATGTTTTTTGTTTTAATATTTAAACAGAAATATATTTTAATAAGTGAACGCAACGTTACTTGAACCTACTGATTCCCTAATGGCGAGTAGACGTCTCTAACTATTTAAAGAGGAGCTCGATATTCTTTAATCCTCATTTTCAGAGTCCCATTTAGCCAAACGCTGGGGCGCGTAATTTGATTTTCGAACCCTAATTTCACCCTACAAAAGATTGTCAAATACGGGGTATCCTACCATTATTGGGGTAAAATTATACAATTAGATAGGACGCTGGCATTAAGGTGGCCGCCTGTTAGCGATAAAGTATTGTGATGCTATTTTTGCTTAAATATTTACTTAAAATATAAATTTAATAGTCAGTTGACTCAAACTTTCAACTATGTAATAACGTTGACAACTTCAAATATTTATTTGTTTGAAATTTCAATCACAACTCCTAAAGATTCAAATATTAATTATATATTTGTTTACAATTGAAATATTAATTTATATATATAGCCTAATTACCTTTATATCATTGTAATAAATTTTCTTTCTTTATTTTAATTCATGAAATTACAGCCCGCCATGTTTATTACTATTTTGGTAGGTGATTTTACCGCTATCTGCTTTAAAGAGTGGTGGTTTTCGGAACTATATCAATCTTGATTTATTTTGTTTCTAGATTTGTATGCGTGAAGTTTAAATCATTTCTTTCTCCAAGGCCAGAGATTATTTTAATATAACAAAATAACATGTTTGGGTGATTAGTAAAAGTTTTTTTTTTGGTGGGGAAGAAGGACTGAAAAAATATAAGAGAAGATTCAATTTGGGCCGGTCTTCAAAAGTGAATATTATATAGTAAATCATCAATTTTCGGCCATGCAAAAGCATGAAAAATAGGAGCTGATTTTCAGGAAAGGATTATTGGGAGTTTCATGTAGACATGATAAAGAACAAACTACAGAGAAGAATAATACCGAATTACTACTAGTACCTGAAATCGTCAGTCTACATATTTCGGTGGGATCAAGCTCATCATTATATTCATCGTGTTACTAGGAATTTAAAAGACCCTTTATTTGCCTTAATCATTATAATTAAATGTGAAACTTATTTTTTTATTATTATTTTTCCAAGTATTGCTTCACAATACTTTTATTAGTATTATAACTTAGGAGGCATGCCTTATTAGGTAGGATTAGAATCTGGACTCAGAAAGAAACAACAATAATAATAACAACAAACAATTATCAGTAATTTTTATTTTATTTTATTATAATTTAAAATTAGTTACATTGTACAATCCGGTATTGTTCCTGAGCACACCCAGTCGTCCCGAGTGTAAAGGGGCATCGTTGCCACTACCGGTTAGTTGAGCTAGAGTTATTTTGTTTTGTTATATTTATTATTTTCTCCTAGATATTGGGAGTGGCGCCCAACGTACTCAATTAGTAAGTTTTTTTTTCATTATTCAAATTGATTGTGTTCTTTATTATTCCTATTAGAGTATCAACTATCAAACGCTGTCAGGCCACACGGCTTAAAATACAATAGCCTATGTCGTTTTCTGTAACAACTTCTCTATTCTGTCTAAGCTCATACTCCCTTTCTCCCTTCATCTATAACCACCCTTTGTCATGTCAATAAGAAAGAGAGTAAATGCAACTACAAAAATTCTTAACCAAAGGCAAATAGAATACAGGCTGCTAGTTCTCAAATTGGCCTGATTATGAGAGGAAAATCGAGGTTCGAACAAGTCTATTGAGAGTAGTTTCTACTAAATTATTTCTCACTCTCCTTCAAATCAAATGTGGGTATATTACCTCTTAAATGCTTCTTTTTCTACCCCTAACCGATAAAAGCAATTATTATACATGCTTATAACATGAACAGGTAGTAAAACGAGGTGGTAATAAAATTGAGTTAAAAATAGAACGTCTTTATTGATAGCATTGTAACATTGGGTTACAATATAATACCCACCCCCATGTTAACTTTCACCCATAAACCCTCTTTTGGATTCATACTGCCCACTCCTAGACTAATAATCTTTCTGCAATGGTATTCTTCTCTATTGTATTTCACGGTAGTTTCGATCTATATCAAGAACATTATTATTAATAATAATATTTAGCACCGCATCTTACTACCCGTTCGGGTTATACGATTTAAGAACTAATTATTCTAATAGATTAGGAATTGGGAAGGTTGCATTAGAGGAAGTGGATCCGAATTTGCGTGAAGGGAGAGTGGAAAACCATTTAGTAAAAACGACCTCCTGTTCACCCGACCGAGATTCGAACCTTGATCTCCCCGTCCTTGGCAGTCGAGCTCAACACGACAAGCGCGTTAGCCAACTACGCCACCGAGGCGGTTAAGAACATTATTAAAACATATATAACAAGAATAAACTCCCTACAACCTAAAACTGTTCATGTACCTACCAATTGTAGCTTCTGGCCAGAACGACCTCCAAGTCGGGCCTACACACGTCGTGTCCTAGTTTGACGAGTGGACCGAGAGAGCTATGGTGAGCTCGCAGCTGATGTTCTGACCGTCCTGGTTGAAGTTAAACAAAAATGGGCCGGCCGAGATTTCCCTCAAGCAGTGGACGATTACTATCCCGCCCTCTGGCGGACGAAACATCCTCTGCTGCCGAAACATTGTGTGACTGAAGAAATCTTGATTGAAGAGGTCTAAAGGGTCAATGTAAACAACGGGCGTACGTGATCATCCCTGCGTACCCCAATTCCACGATCTAGCCGATGGTCTGCGTGATTTCATGCTAACTTCATGATTGCCGAAATGACGTCACCAACCAAGTGTTCAAATTCCCCCCCATCCTTCCCTAGCAACGAGTCTATATATCAACGTGTCTGTATACAAAATTGATTATTTGATTTCAACTCTTCAGGAGAAGTTCTGTCCTGTACTTGGACAAAATCAGGATAAACTGTTCTACGTAATATTCTACGGGCATAAACTATGGCATGTTTACATTTGAACTCTAAATTAACGTAAAATTTTGTATTATCCAGAATAGGCGCCATAATTTAGATAACCTAAATGCTAATTGATTTGAAATCTATTTTGATATGAAACATTCATTATTTTCTGTCGATTACTTGGGCCCTACCGTCTGTCATGTCACTTAAAATTTTAGAACACCACAATTAGTAATGAATTTGTTGTCTGACGTATTGAATGTAAATTGTCTTGAAATTGTGGTTATCAGCAATAGTAATTTTACCCTTTTTAGTATTGTTTCTTTTGTTGATTATAATGTGACATATATATATATATATATATATATATATATATATATATA